>PRKT01001123.1:0-38984 GCA_003671525.1 Saccostrea glomerata
ATGGTAAAGCAGATTTAATAATGTGCTTATCAAGGTAAAAAAATGAACACTGAAGTATACTTTATTTGACTTATGAGCTTTCCGGAAATTGTTAACTTACGTTAAAACTTGTCGTGCTTTCCGGAAAATTAAAACGTATTACATTACGGTTCTTCGATTTACTATGTATATATTGATATCCGGTGACATAATTTTTGTATACATCTTGTAACATGTATTTTTATCTTGCTTTATCTAAACAATTTTCACTTTTATTTGACCAAATTTAACAATGAACATGACTCATAATAACTTCTTTTTCTGTCTTCTTCTATTCCTTTCTTATTCTATCTCTTTGTGCTTTCAAACCAACAATCTACTCGCGGATGATCAGGTCCAGTCCAAAGACTATTTCTACCTACGTAGCTATTAATAGCTACCTAGGTATTTAAAGCTACCAAAAGTAGCTATTTTTACCTACTTTATATAATTTCTGCATTTTGCGACCAAAAGACTAAACGGCGCAACATGGTAAATACCATATTTTTTAATTTGGTCACACTAATGATGAATACGACAAAATTTTTGCCAAAAAATGATTACTTCCTGAATCGGCAATTTTACATTAGTTTCTATGCAAAATTGATAATATAAAAAGTTTTCATTTTCTTGCCAAATTTTTTTTCATATTCATCATCAGTGTGACTGTATCAAAAAATTGTGTGCTCAACATGTTGCGCCGTTCCTGCATTTGGCCACAAAATGCAAGTTAAGCAGAAAGTAGGTAAAAATAGCTACTTTGGGTAGCTTTAAATACCTACGTAGCTATTAATACCTACGTAGGTAGAAATAGTCTTTGGACTGGACCTGTTAAAACACAATATGCATTGCTGGTTTACAATGAAGCCAGTATTAAGGAAATATCCAATTCTGAAATACAATTTACTATAAATGACCAATTATTTTTAGAGACACTCCTAATGGAGATAAGGGCAAAAACAATTTCATATGCAAGTTATATAAAAAAGGAAAGAGTAAAAAAATGAGAAAGACCTAATTGAGGAAATTACTGAACTGGAAAAAAATTATGACAACAATGTAACTAGTATTGCTGAGAAGAAAAAAGCATTAGAATCAATAAGGCAACACAAGCTTATGGGGAATATGATAAGGTCAAGGGCAAAATGAACTAGTGAAGGGGAAAAACCAAGTTATTTTATAAATCTTGAAAATAGACATTTTACAAATAAGATAATACCAAAAATTATTAAAAGTGAAAATAATGAGGTAAGGGAAATAACAAAGCAAACTGAAATTCTAGAAGAAGTTGAAAAATTTTACAAATCATTATACTCAGTTCAAATATTAGAGAATGTTGATTTCAATCTTAAAGAATCCCTTGAAGAATGTAATGTCCCTAAATTAGATGATGCTGAACGTTTGCAGTTGGAAGGTGTTATTTCATATAGTGAAGCCTTATCAGTATTAAAGACAATGTCTAATAACAAAAGTCCAGGTAGTGATGGCTTCACAGCAGATTTTTTAAAAGTATTTTGGAGAAATTTGGGTCATTTTGTAGTACGCTCTCTGAATTTTGGTTATGAAATAGGCGAATTTTCTTCTACACAAAAGCAAGAAATAATTACTTGCATACCAAAAGAAGGAAAAAGTAAATTTCATCTCAACAATTGGAGACCAATATCACTGCTAAACATTATTTATAAAATTGGATCAGGATGTATAGCAAACAGATTAAAACAAGTTTTAACCAAAATAGTTAGTTAAGATCAAACAGGTTTTATACCTGGGAGATACATCGGAGAGAATACACGTCTTGTATACGATCTGATGCACTACACAGAATTGCATGATATTCCTGGAACATTAGTCATGATGGATTTTGAGAAAGCCTTCGACTCTGTGTCAAAGACATTTATTCAAGAAACATTGAAATTTTTTAACTTTGGACCAAGTTTTTGTAATTGGATAAAAATTTTCCAAACTAATATAGTTTCTTGTGTGTCGCAAGGAGGAATTTTATCTAACTTCTTCAAGTTAGGACGGGGCTGTAGACAGGGTGACCCAATTTCTCCTTATATATTTCTCTTATGTGCTGAGATACTGTCTATTAAAATAAGAAATAATGAGAATATCAAAGGAATTAAGATTAATGATATAGAGTATTTAATGTAACAATATGCAGATGACACAATGATAATTCTTGACGGCTCTGAAAAATCACTAAAGGCTATAATGCTAGTATTAGAAGAATTTTATAAAATGTCAAGTCTCAAAAACAATCAGTCAAAAACCCAAATTGTGTGAATTGGAAGTAAAAAGTATTCTGAGGATAGACTCTGCCCTGATCTGAAATTTAAATGGACAACAAACTTTAAACTTTTAGGCATTTATTATGATGTTGACTTAGCAAAAATTAAAAAACTAAACTATGACAAGAAACTGGTCAAAATTAAGACCATGTATGCACAGGGAGGATTAAAAATGGTTAATATTGTGTCCTACATAACAGCTTTAAAATCTACATGGATAAAAAAAAATAATATATAACAATATTGGAAAATAGTGTAGAGATTGATAAACTTTTAAATACAGGATCAGAATATTTGTCACATTTACAAGAGAATGTACAAAATAATTTCTGGAGAAATGTTTTGAAAGCTTTCCAAGAAATTCAAGAGAAAAAAGAGATAAGAAATTGGCAAGAATATGCCTGTCAACCTTCATGGCATAACAACAATTTCAAAATCGAAAATCAAGCAATATTTTACAAGTCTTGGTATGCAAAAGGAATAAAATATGTATATGATCTTCTAGATGAGAATAGTAACTTCCTATCATTAGACAATATTCAACACAATTATGATTTGAAAATTGATAATTTAACTTATACATGCATACGACAAGCGATACTTGCAGATTTAAAGAAGTATAACTTTTGTAGAAATGGATTTATTCATAAACCAGATATTCCATGTAATATCAAAGTCTTTGTATTAACCAAAAAAGGATCAAAGCCTATGTATGATATATCAAATAAATCAGTAATAAAACCTGTTGGTATGGGAAAATGGGCAAAATTTTTCACCTTGACAGATACAAACTGGAAAGAAATTTACTGTCTGCCTTTTTTAACAACCCAAAATAGTAAATTACAATGGCTTCAATACAGAGTTAGTCATTATATATTGACAACCAATAGTCTTATGTTTAAAATATGTAAAACAGACTCTAACCTATGTACATTTTGTGAAGCAGAGGAAGAAACCATATTTCATTTAATTTGGCAATGTCTAGTTGTAAAAGAATTTCTAGATGGTTTTATAAGACATTGTCATCGAAAAGACATTGTATTAAATCTAGATGGTAAAACTTTTATATTTGGAGATATAAGTAAAACAATATCATCAAAATCATTAAATATTTTGCTTATGTCAATGAAGCAATATATTTACAGAGTTCGTTGTCAACACCTTAGCCTCTCTATCCGTGGATTTCTGAATGAATTCAAACTTATTTGTAAAACTTTGAAAGATACATCCAGAGAAAGTGATAAAATAGATGAGTTTAACGCCTCCTGGCAAAAATGGCAATCCATACTCTCAGACTAATATCAATAAACCCTGTCTCAAAACTAGTTTTGCTACCTACTCTATCTATAACCCACTTTCTTTTATAACATCATCTCTTTCTCTTTCTTTCTCTTGCATTCTCTCTCTCTCTAAAAATGAATGCTGCAATGAAATATTGTGTTCATCTTGTATGTTTGTACTGTATAGCATTGTGGAATTCAAATAAATAAAAAAAAAAGAAGATGTACATTGTTTCAAAATAACAATGACGACAGTAATTAAATCAACGAATGTCAAAGGATCAATGATCAATGCAGGTCCGTAGCACCCTCCCCCTGCCCAATAAACGAAATAAAAAGTAACTTTTTTTGAAATTTAAATCTCCCGTCTGTCTTTTAATGTTTTTTTCTTCTTGCAAATGCTTGGAATCGGGTATGTTTGACTGCACAAAAACAAATTGGGGCGGCCTCCACATAATTTAAAATTTTACATAATATGAAACTATAACAAACGCCTTTCCTCAAAAGAGGGCACCCAGTTTATTAAAATTATTCAAACGAATTTGATTAAATTAAATTAAAATTGAATAAAAAAACATCTAACCTAACAGTTAAATTCTTTAAATTATTATTAAAGAAAATCAGGGAGTTAATTGTTAATTGAGAAAATATTTTAAAATGCATGTCATCAAATAACAAAGTTTTATTATAAAAAGGAAAAGACCTCTGTAAAATTTCATATCTCACTACTAAACGAAGATTTTTTTAACTGCTTATCTTTTTGAAGGTTTTTAAATTTTATCCCTTCTCTTGAAACTATTTTTTTTTTCAAATAAATTTTCTATAAATCAATCAAAAAAGGTTTTTTTTCAAAAGATATCATCTGGATATGATTAAAAGTTATATGAAAAACAAATAAATAAAATAATAATCTATGTTAGAATTAAGAAATAAAAGTTTTACAGTAACGACAGCACATTGTCAGTAATTTTCTAAGTTTCTCAGTAAAATATTGGAATGTCAGTACGTTTTGACTTAGTAGTGATATCTAAACACCTTAGTTTGATAAAAAGTTAGATTTTTTTTTGTTGCTTTCTACAAATCGGATTTTAAACTTTAAGATAAAGAACTTTATATTTAATTTAATTATATTTTTGCAATAAATCAAAATTGTTAATTTCAAATTTTACTCATAAATATTATGTTCCCTTGTTATTCAAATTGAAATAAAGTTTGGTTTAGGTTTGCTTATGCTCGTTAGAAAATATTTTATAGTTACATATACCACGACGCAAAAAGAGAATACATTCCCTTCAAATGTCTATTGAATTTGGTTACAGAATATCAAACTTTATAACTTTTTTTTACAGCATACAGGATGTTAAGCAACAAATCATATTCTATCGTTGGTGTTTAAAACGTGAGAATGATATAGAATGATATAGGTTTTTTTTATTGTCCTTTTCTGCAGAAGTTGATCTCAACAGTTCATTTGCGTTCCGTGCCAATGTTTTGACATTTGACGACAACGAAAAACTCATTTTTTGATAATTGGACACATGTGACGTTCCAGAAATGGAATCCTAACAACGAGGGTGAGATGGAATTTCACCCAATCCTTGGCCTCCTTTTGACTCATCATAACGACGGCAGGTGGCGCTGGGTGACTGAGAGCAACCACACGTACACGTACTATACAGGAGAAGACAGACTAAAACTTCCCTGTATTTGTGAGGATTCTAAATTTTATTTGGAGCCTGAAGAGTTTTATTCTGTAAAGTAATGTTTCATTTTGTTTCAATTAAAATAAACATTTGTAACTATTATTTTTTTCTATATAATTTCATTTCACATGGTGTAAAAAGTTCTAGATAATTAAAAGTAGTCTTCTCAAGTTCATGTGGTATACTGTAAATGTATTATATTTGGCGTGTACGATATTTGGCGGAAATTGAATTTTTAACAAGTTGGCGTTGATTTGATTTAGCGCTTTTTGAATGTACGTTACATCAACCTTTATACACAAAGCATTAAGCGATGTACTTGATTTAGCGGAGGCTGCTTTCCGCGAAAGGCGCTAAAAAGAATACACAGCTAAATGTAATACGTTTACAGTATTTGTCTCCTCGGAAGAGATCAAAATCCATCCTCATGATTTTAAACAAGCTAAGAATAGCATGTGCATGGAGACAGAATATATGTTATATTATGGTGTCTCGTTATCTTCGCAAGGAAACTTACAACTCAGAACTCTTCTCAATATACGTATAAATTTTAAGCACAAACTCACAAAGTGCTTTTTATTAATTTCTATGCACTTGTATTCCAAAAATCCGGGACAGATAGATCTTCTTCTGCATGTGATTTTGTTTCTAATTTATCTGCAAGTGGATAAATAAAACTAGATTACCCTGACTATTACCATAAATTAGTTTCAGCTATGGCTTTCATATATCACAAAAAATATGAAAGGACCTTTTCCTGGGTTTAAATATTTTATTTGACATTTTGACCTTCATTTTGGAATTTGCCACTGTTGAAAAATTTTTCTTTGATTTAAATCTTGGTCATTTGAGCTATGGCTTAAACATTTTACTGGTTTATTCCATGTATAGAAACGTTTCCTTGAGTACAAGTATTTGTTACATTTTAACGTTGATCACTAAGTTTGATTCGTTTTTGAAGACATTTTCAAAAATTTAATCTTTACCATTACTAATAAATGGATAAATTAAGTGATATACTCTTCAAACTCATTTAGTTGACAAGACCTTCTCTTGAGTACCAGCAGTTTGGTCAATGACCTTTGACCTTGAACTAGCAATTCAAACTACTTTTCAAAAACGTTAACATTGGCCGTATCTTCTGGATTGTTAGTGTTAGAGAATTACAATTTTACCGGTTTACCTCTCGTGGTAGGAGATTCTCTTGACTATAATATTTGATTCGTTTCATTTATGGATTACATATTTCACAGGTGAATATAATATGAAGGGACCTTTCTATGGCTGTAAATATTTATTTTTTGATATTTTGACCTTCATTTTGGGACTTAAGCCTAGGTCATATGAGCTCTTGCTGTTTTATTCCACTGGTGTTTTCCATGTGTTTGAACTTTTTTTTTCGTTAAAGTATTTTTGAATGTTGTTCTTTGAACTTGAAGTTTGACTAACTTTTAAAGAAATTTTTAAACTTTTAATCTTAGCCATAGCTATTGAACGATTAAGTCAAGGGATATCATACTCACATTGCTCATTTTTCGACAAGCCATTCTATTGAGTACCAGCCGCAATGACCTTTGACCTTGAACTTATGGATTTGACCCACCTTTCAAAAAAGTTAACTTTGGCCGTATCCCTTGGATATTAAGTGCTAGTGGTTTACTATTTTAGAATTACCAGTTTATTTCTTGTTAGAGCTTCTATGGAATGCCAGTATTTTTTAAATACTTTTACTTGGACCTCAGACTTTGATCTTCTTTTGAAAATCGTTGGTCAGAACTTTTGAATGGCTGATTCTATGACTCTTATTTTTTGCCTGTGTAATTCTTTTAAATTATTTTGGGCATCATAAATATCATTGATATTGACTCATTGATCTTGTCCAGTTTGACCTATTTTTGAAAATCTCTTACTTCAGTCATAATTATTGAACTGTTACTGCTGTTTTGGTTTTTTGAAAGTGGCCTTATTGTAAGGAACTTTTCTTTTGGTACCAAAAATAATTTTTCTTGACCGAGAACATTTATCATAAGCTGCATTATGAGAGTATTATCTTTCACAAACAGATCTTGAATTTTTATCATAAGCTCCTAAAACTTTTCATATTTGTTAAACTACATTTCTCAAGTTGTAGTCTGAAATTGTTTTGGATATTTATAAATCATAGTCTACACATTGCATAAAATAAAATGAATTGTCTTAACATACATATCGATGTTTAGTAGTATCATTGCTTAAACAATGAATCCTTTTTTAAAAATGTAGTTTTATAATTGCAAAGGTATTTGCAAACATACTGATTAATGTTAGCTAGCTAATTTTATTTGCAAGGACAGTTGCAGATAAAAGATAGCATCTTTCAAAAAATAATGAATCAGTGTTGTTTTTTTTTACTTTTCTAACTCCTTGCAAATTTAATTCCTTTTTTTAAAGTACTTGAATGATGTTTAACCTAAATAAAAATAAAGGAGAGGTTTCAACAAGGCTGTTTTTTGGCCCATGTTTTTTGTGAAAAATGAAATTAGATTGTCAACAATTTTAAACTTACTTTCATTATTTTCAACATGTCTAATTTTGTGCTATGTATTTATTTTGGGAGAAAAAAGTTAGGATAATATTGGAATAAATTATCAAAGTATGGTACCCTCAAACGCTTTAACATTGAGTATATGGGAAAATATTGGAGGGTTATGATGTTTAACCTTCTAGTACACCACGTGTTGCATTCTGAACCAAAACCATAATTTGATAATTAATTACTTATATGTACAGAGATATTATACTGAAATATGGTTGTGGTTCGCAATGCAACACACACGTAAATACTAATGACTTTGCAAGTTTTGCAATCTGTTGAGTTGTGGTTAATTTTATTCAAACTCTTAATGTGAATCATACACATTTATAACATTGTCCAGTCAATCAAACAGATTACTAGGAATTCGACCCTAGCTCTGGGGTATACTTTTTCACACTTGTGTTTCTGCCAAGCTGTCTGTGTGTCTGTCTGTAACAAATTTTCTTCGCATATTTTCGGCAACTACTCATAATAGATGATTGGGGCTTTTTGCAGGTCAAAAGGTGACAATTATTTTTGTATGAGTATAACGTCAACGTTCTGCTTATCTGTGTGTCTGTATGTACCAATTTCTATCACGGTTTTCTCAGCGAATACTCATTGCAGATTCTTGAAATTTAAGTACACTCTTCCTTTAGGTATGCCATGTTAATGTGAGATTGATTCATGAGAGTCAAACAGAGTGGGGTTTTATAATTTAGTACTGGCTTCTCCTTTTATACTTGTATTAAAATCATACGATGAAATCAAACATGAAAGAAAAATAATTGATTATATTATGACATGCCTGTGTGTCTATTTGTGAGGAAAACCAAAAACTTCGACACTAGAGACGGTAGTTTCAATATATAAAGACCAAGGTCGGACTTACTGTTTCACAGTAAACAATATTAATTATTTAATGCGATTCAAGGTCAAAGTTTCTTGATTTGGGTATGTTGCCGTTTCACAGATTAATTATACATTTTTTTCTGTTTAGTAACCAGCTCCTTTCAACTAAATTATTAACTTAACTTAATGTGAATTTGAATTTTACAAGATATTGATGATGCAGTTTGTGCCTTGATCTGTCCTAAATCTATTGCCCATATAACAAGTGGTCTTATCATTATACCCGCCACAAACAATTTGGGGGAATGTATAAGAATCACCTCGTCCATCTGTCTGTGCAAACATGTCCCGTTTATATCTTTTTTACGGAAGAACATAAGAATTAATACTTTACACCTTGATCGAAGTGACTTGTACAAGTTCAAAGGGCCACATGTACATGCGATTACAAAAACATTTTGAAAAAAAATTAAGATACGTTTCACACAAAAATGGGTACAGACATGGAATCAAAGTATATATCTTTAGAATTCAAATGAATGTATATAAAATGAATTTTGATAACTGACACATCTCAGATTTTGAATCCAATATCTATAAATAAAATAAAATAAAATAAGTACATATAAATTATGTTTAATGCCTGCGTTCAGTGTACACTTTTTTTTATCGCAAAAGATATTTTTAGTATTGAATACAATATTGATAAGAGATTTTTTTACACTTCCTTTGTGTCAATCTAAACGAAATACTATTAACATGATTAAATCGATGTACTTACTTATAAGGCGTAGAGGTCTTTTTTTCTACTTTATACTTGTAAGAATATGTATGGGTCGCAAGCACAATTATATTTAAATGATTTGTCTCATTATATTATATATCTTAATTTTGAAAGCTTTTCTTTATTTATAAATGATTGTTTTTCATACCTTTTTCATGTTATTTTAGGAAGCAAAGATGTCTAATAAGAAAACGTACACAATTTCCATTGAATTCCTATGGCTATAATTACAGAAGTTCTTTTTCCAAAAAATATTAAATTAGTTAACTTTTTGTGTTACTTCAGCCCTTTTCCATATTCCCTGATGATATATGGTTAATCTTTATTTAGTTTTTCACAAGAAATAGTCTTCTACAAGTAATACATCTTCATAACCCTCCTAGACGTTTTTAGAGGGACCATTTAGATATCCTTTGATCACATGACTAGTATAGGTTGGTTTTGCAAATAAATTATAAAATATGAGAGAGGAAACATTTCTAGACATAACTAAAGGAATTAATTTGAAATTCATCATGGGCCAAAAATTAGCCTTATTGAAACCCTACCTTTTAATGATTTCAAATTTGATTTTCGCTTATGACATTACTCCTGCACGGCATTTAAAGTTTGTGACTTCAGAATGAAACGCATATTACACATTGTAACATTGTGACCTCCGATCTGTGTTATGGTGTTTTGAAATTAAGAAAAATTACTGTATCGATATAAGTCTGCTATAACATATATTGTGCATTAAAGAGCAGAAAGATCTATTTCTTTAAATGATTATTTGTAGCAATAGAAGATATTGATCTTTGGAAAATGTGAACTTTTTTTTTACTTTAAGCTCATAATCTAGTATCATTGAAAATCTAGTAATATTGCGTTCTTGCCACACCTAAAATTCAAACTATCTAAATATATTAATGGTATGATTAGATTTGTTGAAAAAAATATTCAGTACGCCTCACTTCAACATTTTAGCTTTTTTTTTCTCCATGATATTAAAAATAACAATAATTTTAATTTAAACGGTTTAAGTAGATTAATGGATAATTAAATGCTCATCCATTAAAAGTGCTGCATGGATGGAAAAAGATGGGGATATACTTTTAGAGAAGTATGATCTTAGATGTATTGTTCCACAAAATATGACCATTAAATATTCCTATGATTTAAAAAAGAAAAATATCTTAACACTTTTATTACAATTAAACTTGTCTTATCCGACATGCACGGGGAACAGATATAAAATATATGTGTTGGAATAAACAAGTTGTAGTATTGCAGCGTGTAAAGATCATTGATTTAAGGAATCACTGTCTGCTTTAAAAATGCAGACATAGATTCAAATTAGACGAGGATTCCCATTCCAATTTCAATAGTTCTCGCCCACTGACGTCAAACACAACGGCAGCTGCACGAGATTTTCATGCAAAGTTGGCCACCTTAGCGTAAGACACAGATACAGGTGCGCACGATATTTGCATGCATATTGCGCCTCCTTACCTTCTGACCTGCCTCATTTACATCCCGATAGAATTATCAAGAAATTTACTCCGTTAACTTTCGAAGAGTTATCACAGAGACAAAAATTAGAAATGGAAATATATAAGTATAAATGACAAATGAAATTAAATGACTGAAATCACAATCAAGAGTATTGCATGTGTCGGATTAAACAGATTCTGCTGTATTAGGTTAAACAAGAAAATAATCTTTATCCTAATTCTCCGTCCAGTTATCTCCATTTATCATTGTTTGGAAAAAAGAACGAAATATTTCCAATTTCAATTTTTTTACAACATATATAAAGTACATCTTTAAATGAATACATCCAGTATTGCCTACAGAATAGTTCAACCCCCTTCCTTACCGAAAACATATTTGTTTACATGTTTTTTACTTGATGCTTCATATTAAACAAGAGGCCCATGGGCCTTATAGGTCACCTGAGCATTATGCAACAACTTTCCAGTGATTGAATTTGATTCATATTTTAAGCCAGATGCTATGGCATTCACAATTTTGAAAGAGCTGGCGGTCCATTGATCATCATAACAATACACTTAGCAGTTGCTTAGTTTGGTTACTTAATACCCATAGGCAGGGTAGGGGAACAAAAAATGCATTTCAACTAATCAGTAATATTCAGCAATAATCAGTAGTGTCCCTACCACACATGAATCCCTGACCCTTACGCCTAGATCCACACATTGCACAGTTTTTGTACAGGCATTCTGGCTTTTCAAAAATATTTGATTAATACCAAGGAGCAGGTTTCAAACAATTCATTTTATATTATATTTTCAGTATACACATACAGCCCCCCCCCTCTACGGAACCCCTGACCCTGGGGCCTTGAAATTCACAATTCTGAAAGATTATCATAACTTTATAGGTAGTTCATCTGCTTAATACCCAGGAGCAAAGAAGAAAATTTTCAAAGATTTAATGTATTTGCACTATATTATCAATAGAGCCCCGCCCTAACACCAGAAACCCTGACCCTGGGGCCATAAAATTTATAATTTTTTAAGAGGTATTCTTGCTCATCATAACTATAAAGGTAGTTCATCTGCTTAATACCCAGGAGCAAAGAAGAAATTTTTCAAAGATTTAATGTATTTTCACTATATATAATCAATTAAGAGCCCTGCCCTAACACCAGAACACCTGACCCTGGGGCCATAAAATTCACAATTTTAGTAGAGGCACTCTTGCTCATCATAACTATGCACTTAGTAAGTTTATTTAATACCCAGGAGCAGAGAAGAAGATTTTCAAAGAATTCATGTATTTTCACTATATAATCAATAGAGCCCTGCCCTAACACCAGAACCCCTGACCCTGGGGCCATAAATTTCACAATTTTGGTAGAGGCACTCTTGCTCATCATAACTATGTACCTTGTTGGTTTATTTAATGCTCAGGAGCAGAGAAGAAGATTTTCAAAGAATTCATGTATTTTCACTATATAAACAATAGAGCCCCGCCCTAGCACCAGAACCCCTGACCCTGGGGCCATGAATTTCACAATTTTGGTAGAGGACTCAATGCTGATTACAATCATGCAATCAGTTTGACTGCTTGATGTCCAGGAGTAAAGAAGAAGATTTTTAAAGATTGCATTAATTTTAGTGGTTTTGGCCCCACCCCTCAGGCCCCAGGGGGGCAGGGATCATGAAATTCACAATTTCTGTTCCCCTTCACCTATAGATGCTTTGTGCCAAATTTATTTGAAATTGGTTCAGTGGTTGCAGAGAAGAAGCTGAAAATGTTCAAATGTTAACGCACGACGCACAACGCACGACGGACGACGACGGACGAAAACGGATAGCAATAGGTCACCTGAGTTACCTAAAAAAAAGAACTCAGCGATGGAAATTAATTTAAAGTCGTCTCTTGAGGGTTTGCGTAATCCATGGATGATCTTTCGTCTGTTAAAAAAATGAATTAATACTTCACAGATAAATGTATAATATATTTTTTTTCTATTTAAAAAAAAAAACAAAAAACTTTTATAACTGAGATTTTCACAGTAATACAAAAAAATCTGTTATATTAAGATTTAATGATGTTTACCTAGTTACGTCTGATCATCATGGTTGTCCCCCTCACTGATGTCCCGTACATTACTTTAGGATACCATAGCCAGTCCCAGGACTGCGAGGACCATGGACCGTTAAGGTAGGCTCGGTGACAGGACTTGTACCACCAGCCGCCTCTATTGCGAGCAGCACAGTTATTAACAGACCTGTCGTTATCTCTGTCCCGGGTGGAGAAGGACATCCCAGACAGGTCATGGCTTCTCATGCTGTCTCCTGAAATACAATAGTATAACAATATAAATAGACACAACATACATATACAGTCCATCTATCGTTATCTTTGTCTGGGGTGGAGATATACATTCCAGACATATCTCTGTTAGAATAACCAGTGTCTAACATAGAGTCACCGTAGACTTATCAAAGAAAAATATTACATGGACACTTGTATCAAATAAGATCGTTATTATTTACATAATGGTTATAAGACGAAAACTGTCCATTATGTCAGATATTAGACGACCCGAGGCGCATTAGCGCCGAGGAGAGTCTAATATCTGACATAATGGTCAGTTTGAGGCTTATAACTTACTTAAAACATTTCACCATTGTCGAACACTTCCATTGTTAACTTATTGGACAGCTACAGGTAAGGTCTCGTTCTGCTTGAATGACTACCTGGTACTGTTCATCAAGTTAGGCCAAAGAAAACCAGTTTTGGTTTTTCTTCTGATTTTATTAATTGTAGGAATCATAGAGAGGTGTTTTATATCGATGAATATGAACATTAACTTTGTTTAGTCTTATTTGTCCGCATTGCGACATTTTTTATCTAAACTACGCATGCGTAAAAGTCAGTTCTACTAAATTCTTGACAATTTATTCATTTTACAACGCAACGACAACGGATGACGACGTGCATTTTGATTTAAAAAAAAATACCTTCAGAATCGGGTGTTTTGACGATGCCATTTACAGATTACACCAAGATGCCTCAGTTCAAGTTTTTACTATGAAATCCGGATAATATTCTTATGTTTCGGAGTTTCCCGTTAACAGGTAATTTTTGTAAAGCAATAGGATTTGAAGTATTTTAATCCTACAACTGTTTAAGCATTTTCTTTGAAATTGGGAGATTATTTCTGGTGTATTTTTTTTAAATGCAACACTTTCTCTTTTGTGTGCAGGTTTCGAACTCGGAAGGATTTTACCCCAGCCACTCCTTAAAACAACGACAGACACTCGCTCAAACGACGCAGGACTAGGTGGACAAATGGTAATAAACCACTGAACGAAATTACGGATTCTGTTGGAATTTCGTGAGCGAATTTTTGTGCTTAATGCGGAAAAATGGATATTTCAATAAACAAAAAGCTCAAGGTTGTGTTTAAGAAAACGCATTCTTCTCATTAATTCTTTGTGTCCATTGGATTCTATATTATGTTCCGTGAATCAAGCATTGGGAAATGAATCTATTATATAGCAATGAACGGTGAATTCAGGAACTTTATGATCGGAGCCACGGATGCGCGTCTACAGTAATGAATCTGAGACATTCAATTCACTGGATTTTTTGTGCCATTTTCAATAGGATTTTTTTGTGAAATACTAACATTTAACGCTACTATTTTCCTACGCTGTTCATATTAAATTGTTATATTTTTCATTGCCTTTAAGTGCTGTTTACTTATTTGCCTCGCTCTTTGTTCTCATTTTAACGTTACCTGTACCTGTCCAATAAGTTGAAACTTATTGGACACCTACAGGTAACTTATTGGACGGGGTGCAGGACAATAACAAATTTATTGAACCAGGTTTAACAAAAGATGACGTCACAGAAATGTTTTAATAACAATTAAAGCTAAAGAAAAAAATATATCATTCAACATTTAAAACTCTTTGAATTGTGTAAAGATATTTTATTTAATGAGAGTAACTTAAATTAATACACTGTGGGACATTGAGACCGATCCTTCAGTGAGACCTATTAACTGAGGTTCCGTGTAGCAGTAGGTGCTCTGCTGGCATGAAAAAAAGGTCCCTCTCATCCGCGAAATGGTGGTGTCTCCATAAGATTGAAAATTTTTCGAGAGGAATGTAAACAATATTTATACAATCAATCTTTAATTAATATAACAGATGCACCATATCTAGGTATAAATTTACAATATGGCACGGTAACCTTCTGTACTGAATATACAATTGTGAACACTTAATACGGAAAATATAATTAGGTAATAAAACAATTATTTAATGCCTGGCCTCGGGCAATAGAACACACTGAGCTGTTACCTGCACCTTAGGAAAAATATTCTGGTCTATTGACTGCTCAGGCATTAAATAATTGTATAATATTACATTAATTTTAATACTGAAGTACGTCTGAGATACACAGTTTAACGTGTTGATTCCTGCAAAGAGAGATAGAAATTATACAAGACAAAACACTTCGCAATTCACATAGCTTCCATTCTAGTGTAACAATAAACAACAGACGTGTAACGCTTTTTAAGCATGGTATTATTTGGGGGGAGGGGGGTCAAAGGTCACTGGAAATTTTAGGAAAAAAATGAAATTTATATATTAATTAATGACTAAAGATGATTTAATGATTAATTAAAGATTAATGACGCACTGTAAACTTCTTATTCCGTAGTAGTAAAAATGTAATTCATTGAAAATCAGACAATAATGCTCTATAAATTATTTCATTATTAGTTAAAATGTGAATTATTAAGAATTATCTGAAAACCCAAGCTGAAGAACAATGTTGTACGAATGTAATTATTGGATTTGTTTGTTAAAAAAATTTAACATAATTTTCCGTGTTCATAAAATGTAATTAGAAATTCTATCTACTTGACAATAACAGATTCAATATCTGTTGAATATGAGAATTGTTCCTGCAAATGATATTCTGAAATATTAAACATGTTTAATTAGCGCGGAATCAAAAACATATACAGAATATCAGAAAAAAAACACATTTTTTTCAAGAACTTTATAATTTGTCAATGAAGAAAAGAATAATTATGAAGGTATACGTAATTTGAACCTAATTTTAAGAACTTAACATAAATACACTTACCTAAGGTCCCTGTGGCAGGTCCTGCAAGAAAGAGTTGATATTTCCCTGTTTCATTGGAGACAGAGAATACGTCGTACATTTCATAAAGCGTTCTACCATTTTGGATTGTTATGGCAGCATAGAGAGATGAGTTCTTTTCTTTTGTTAACTGATGGATCACGTCATTTCCTGTATTAAGATTAAGATTAACTGTAAAGTATATTGGAATACAATTACTGTTGATTCCTTATAATAGGCGAAGAATTAATTATCGAGTAATTTCTCGAGAAGCAACACTCGCGAAATAAAATTACTCTCTTTTATTTTTATGGTGCTGAAATGCATATAAATTGTATAAATCAAACGTCCATTCGCGAGTTAGAGAGCCGTCTCGCGATAACAAGTACAAGTATCTTCAAAAAATTAGGAATTTACAGTATAATATTTTGAATACCCTTTCGAAAAATTTATTCTTAAGCTGTAGACAATGATGCAAAACTTTATTTACGCTGTAAAATTTTCGCTCTCGTTTTTATTGCAAAAGAGGTATTACCAGTCTCAAAGTAAGATACTAGATACGCTTCCATTTCCTTTATATACAAACGCGGTACCCATGACATGCGATAGCCACGTAACACAATGTCATCATTGTCCTCTACTACAAAATAGATTCGACACAAGGGCATACGTGTATTTTATATGTTTCAGAGGAAATCGTTACAAATAATTTAAGGATTTCAGGATATTTCAAAGATTCATGATATTGCAGCACAAATGTCGAAAGTGCAACTCTAGTTACTATTCGAAATGTTTTAAGTTTAAATAGGTTGAAAAAAAAACCAACTGTCCAGAGTAAGACTTGTGCTGGAATTTTAATAATGTTTATAATAGTCTTCTTAATTTTATTCATTTTAATTTTAAATAAAGTAAGATAAGTGGACCGACGTTGTTGATTTTATTTCGTTGTTTTATAACCTTGAATAGAAGAGAACAATGACGTCATTTTATGATGTTGGTATTAAGTATGCATAAGAAAATGTCTCAGTGTTAAAGATATACAATTTTTGCATTTCTAGTTATTCATTTTTTTAGACACGCCTATACCTGGCCTAAATGAGTCGTGCATACAAACATTTAAAGTAAATAGTCAGCAGGACCGTTTTATTTAAGACAAAACAAGTCGAATTAGGCAAAAAAAAAAAACAAGATCTGTTTGTGAAACAATATGCTCCCGGTGGCAACAAATTTCTTTTAAAAGAGCTATTTAAGCATATATGTCACAGTCAAGGTCGTTGACCTTGACTTCATTTGAAAGAAATTGATTAGCAAAGTATGGAAACCAAATGTGAAGTCTTTCTCTCGTGGTTCAAAAGTTATGGCAAAGGTATGGAAAAAAATATTTTCAGTATACATGTCACAGTCATGGTCACAAGGTCTTGACGTTGGTGTCATTTTGAAAGGGCTTAAAGCAATATGAGCTGCATGTCTGACATCGGAAAAAAATGTTGCAAATTTGTAACTAACTGTTTCGATGACAGAAAAATAGAATATTTATAAACTTCTGAGGTTCATATTTGCTATGAAAGAACTTAATACGCGTTGATTGAAGCAAAATTGAAATTATTGTCGTCCTGTACAATAATGATTCCTTATATAATACTGTATATTCGGTTGTACAGAAATATTTCTTCTGAAACATTCTTAAATTTCATTTTGGTTTTATTGATCATAAGGGTTTAGATTACATACAGATTAATCATAATAACACATTTTACCAGCAAAATGAAATTCTAAAAAATGCAGCTCATATTGCTTTAAATAGTGGAGTATGCATACCAAATACGGAGTCTCTATCTTTCATGGTTCAAAAGTTATGGTGAAGATTAAAGTTTGCAGATAAAAAGCTATTTTTAGCATATAGGTCACATTCAAGGTCACAAGGCCATTGCGTATTATGCATTAGTGATATTCTTAAGTGCATCCGTAGCGAATCATGGTGTTAAAATGGTTTTCAGAAACAATAATGTTTGTTTCCATGCTATATACCCTGAATTCATCATGTTATCGTAGAATGCCTGATTTTAAAACAAATGTGTAAGTACTCACCAATCCAGTAGGAATCATTAGCGTTACCAAAACCATTCTTGTACTCAGCCCACGTTCTGTCGAAACTCAGGGATCCACTCACCCGTCTCTGAATTACCTTTGGGATTAAAAAGAAATAAATGTTAAATTTAAATTATTGTCTGTTTCTTAATATATATGTATTTTATCTACTGATTAACCCACATGGTTAAAAGCGCTTTAATTTTTAGTTTTTCATTACAGAAAACTCAAATGTAGAGCAGTTTCAAATAAAGTTAAAATAGAGAAAAAGGAGAAAAAGAGAAATACAAAGAAATCTTACTGTCCACCCTCCGCCCTCGGTTTCCATGTCACAGAACACTTTGACCTGGGAATCGTTATAGAAGGGATATAGTACATAGACACCGGACTGTATTTGTCCTTGCTCATAGTGGTCCTGACAATCCTTATTGAGTTTGACATCTGTATGACAAAAGAGGTCATGGGCATAATGATTATAAACAGAAGAAAACGTGGAAGAAAAAGAAGAAAGAAAGAGAAAGAGAGAGAGAGAGAGAGAGAGAATGTACCTTTTTGAACAGTTTCCAACGTTCTGTTATTTAGAAGATCGTAAACTTCTGCGATTTTTCTAGTAAACTTTTGTTCAAATTCCTGAATCTTTTTCTGGTGATTATTGTTTTCTCTTGTCTGCTCCTCAGTCAGGGAATCAACCTTTTTTTGTAATATTTCTAACTTCCGTTGTAAAGCTTTATCCTGACTTAGAGTACGAACTTGTCTTTCTAATGTTTCTACTCTCTGCTCCAAAGTTCTGTCCTGCCGTAAGGTATAAACCTGCCTTTGTAATGTCTCTACTTTCTGCACTAAAGTTGTGTCACTATTTAAAGAATCGACCTGACTTTTCAATCCATATAGTGCCTGTTGTAGAGAGGAGACCGAAGTTTCTGTGGACGCCATGTTTTTCTTCACATAATTGACGTCATCAACAGCTGCCCTGACGTCGTTGACAAGAGACACCCGTATAAGTGTCTCCTGGTTTATAATCTGTCGGAGGACGTCAATCTCCTTGATTTCCAGTCTATTGTCGTTTAAAGCCGTAGAGTTTAGATCATTATTACCGGTTAACAAAGAACCTGTCCTGACTTGTGATACTGACATAAAAATCAGTACAAGAACTGAAAACATCGTCATCCTTTCAATTTTGTTATGAGCTTACCAGAGGAAAAAAGTGTTGTGCAGCAGTCAAATCTTACACACGGTATATATAGAGACATTTGGGGATTTTCTCATTCAAATGCTGTCATACGGTGTATAAAGAGATAACTAGATAATGCGCAAAATCTACTGCGACGAAAAGATAATTACTTCACAAGGATGCTTTCAATTATATCCTTATGTCATTAACTTGTTTTCTTTAGATAAAAATATGAACGATAACAAAGCCAGAAGTACTTTAGCAATAGAAACTGCTAACTTTGTTCCTGTAGATCATGTGAGCAAGGTAATATGTACGACCACATGCTAAGTATTACGTCACACATAATTATACTGTTATTTCTGGCTAAATGTATCAAAGAACAACCGAAACTTAAACAAACAATGCTATATGCTATATTTAGTTTTTATAGGTCAGGCTTTCTGAAATTATTTAATAATAAAAGCAATTGTGAGTTTTCGTTGTAACGTTCAATTTCCTATGCACATAATGATTATTTGTAGATCAAAGAGTTATCAGATAAGTGTACTTTTGTTTTATGAATTAGAATACGGAATGAAAACTTGGACAGATATTATTTAAACTTACCTTTTTTTTAAATTAACAAATACATTCTTAAGAAGATATTAACTTTAAATGTAAATCATTACCCTAACCATTAAATGAAGAGAATATATATTAATTATTACAGGAGTATCTAGTTCTATCTTTAAACTGAAGACATGATGTGTACAAGGTAAATTATCAGATTTCGTAATAATTTAAAACTGTAGATGAGAATCGGTTGATATTTTAATCAGAAGTGTCGTTTATTAAGGTCTTCCGTTTCCAACGGAAGACCTTCTACTGATTCTGATGGTAAAGATTATTATTCTTTTTTTTTCTTCTACTTCCTAGACCGCAACTTTGAGGCCTCATATCTCACTCATTTCTCAACGGATTTCGCTAACATTTTCAGAGGTTATAGACATTTATAAACTCCACCAGAATGCTGACTAAAATTTCAAAAAGTCACTTCCGGTTTTGAGTTATTTCCCTTTCGACGAAAATTTATAGGCTTTCGTTTCCGGATAGAGGCTCAGAGACCACAAAAGCTGAAGCAGAATTTTTACTGATTTTAGGTAACAGAAGGATTGAAGTTGTGCACATCGGTTTTTGTTTTTCGATTTCTGTATTAACAATGGCGCTATATAGGGGTCAAAAATTAAAATGCCTAAAAGAGCGAAAATTTACACATATTTTCCTTTTTATCTTGAAAACTAAAAATATTTTGTTTAGACATAATGAACAAATGTTGTGCATAATTGCAAGGGCTTTCATATAATAATATTCAAAAGGGGCTGGCCCCTATAATTAGAGATCAAGGGACTTTGAAAGTTTTTGCTTTATAACTCAAAAACGGTAAATATTTCGAAATGACTATCGATTATAAAGTTGTGCTTTAACATCTTACTGATCTCATGAAATTGTAATTGTTTTCGAGTCTTGTTTTAAATGAGCTGGTGCATGACCTATATATGCACAGGTAATTATTTTCACTCAGCACGTAAACGAGAGCTCCTCATGCGTGTAACCAAAGCAAGCTTACTATAAATAATAAACATGGCTACATTGGAAGCTAATATTCTTCAGAATAAAGTTCTCGAAGTTTTTGTGCTTTTTTCTTACAAATTATCATGTTTATTCACTGACAACTTTCCCTTTTATTTCATTTTTTTAAAAATCGTATAAACCAAGTCTACTAAAAAGGGAAGAAAATATCATCTTTTCTTCTTTTCACATAAAAGCAAACAATATAGTGAGAAAATAAAACATAACTAAAAAGCACATATACTATTCACAGCCATTAAGTGCACGGCTATTAACATTCACCATGTTTACAATTATATAACGCGCCTCCCTCGATAGCGGCGGGGCAAAGTCGGTCACCGGGAATCAATCGGCGTGTGATCCAGCGACCCACTTTCATACAAAAAAAAACACACACACCACAGAATGGTAAAATTAATTCTTGATAAAATTGTTCCTTCTTATACTATTTCTGTCCCATGCATAAAAATATTATTTTGTTCGAGTCTTACGTATGGTAGGAAAGAAAGCTAGATCCGTATTCACCGTAAACAAGACTCCGTTCTCATTTTGATATTGAAGAACTCTTTATGCGTATAATTGAAATAAACTTGCCGTAAGTAATAAATATTTTACCACGCTGTATCATATCTCTTTTTAAAAATTAGGTTTTAAACGTGTTCTTTGTTTCCCGTTCAGAGTATTCGATGGTATCTTTTTCCTTTTGTTAATAAAGATCTTTCCAAGAGAAAGGGTTATAGAAAAAAGTACGAGTATCTTTTATTCGTTTAAATATGAACATAAACAATATGCACGGAAACAATATACGCCCGGATTTCATAAAAAAAAACTTTTAAGAGTCAAATAATACACATTTATTTACTGCGCGATTCTCATATTCACCTGGAACCAAGATTTTTTTAAAGTGTGTTTACCATTACGTAATCTATCTTTCGAGTACACGCTGCCGAGAAATTCTAAAGTGACACACCGCGGTAAACAATTGACCCCGCAGTCATAGGCAAATAATTGGTATATACAAACCATTCTACAACAGTAAGAAAATATTATTTTCTCGAAGTAAATTAAATCTTTCAAAAATATCTTAAAATGTTTTAGGTTTGACTTTAGTAAAAAACGCTGGGGCATTTATTTTACATGTACATTAATCAGTCTTCAATTCTTAAATATTCGTTAGATCCATGTGTAATTTGACGATTCATAGCGCAAGGACTGGCGATCTGCAGTTACTTTACTTCAACCAATATTTATTAAAATGCACAAGCTTTGCTCTTTCATGGGTGCAAAATGTAGGCGGGAATCAAGAGTTAGAGTTCGTAGTTCTTTGTACATATTCACATACATGTATCAGGTGCAATGCAAATCATCCAGTATCTCAATGCAAGCTCTTAAATCCTACTCATTCAACTCCTTATGGTCAAGGTAACACCCAGTACAGCCATGGGCAGGGTGGGGGGGGGGGGGGGGGGGGGGGGGGTCCTAGAGCAGCTCCTGGGTCTAATGCTCCAACAGCCACAAGTCGTTTTCGTCCCGCCAAATAGCAATCCAACTTTGCAAATAGGGCCAGATTCCCATCTAAACGTTTTCCCAATCCCGGTAATTTCTTAAATTCAAGCAGATATATGGGATTTGGGAAAAACATCAGTTAGGGTGGATAAACTTCTAAACTATCTAAAAACTTACCCAAACAAACAGGCAGCTCAAGAACTAGAGCAGGGCTTTACCCAGGGTTTTAGCTTAAAGTATTTTGGGCCTAGGGGTCATGTGATGTCAAAAAATTTAAAGTCAGCAAATGAGCAACATGAACAGCTTATTGATAAAGTTAAAAAAGAAATAACAATGGGTAGAATAATGGGTCCGTTCGAACAATTACCTTTCGCCAATTTGCATATCTCACCTATTGGGTTGGTACCGAAGGCTGACGGAGGGTGGCGTATGATAACCCACCTGTCTTATCCAAAATCTAAAAGTGTAAATGATTTTATTGATCTGTTGGCATGTTCTGTTCATTACTCTTCCTTTGACAATGTTATTGATATGATATCTTCATTAGGAAAAGGAGCGTTGCTTGGCAAGTTAGATATAAAAAATGCATTCAGACTTGTTCCAGTGTAGCCAGGAGACTTTGAGCTGCTTGGTTTTTGTATAGATGGGTTATTTTTCTTTGATAAGTGTTTGCCGATGGGATGCTCCATAAGTTGTAGAATATGGGAAACCTTTGCCACTTTCCTTCATTGGTTAACTGAAACTAGGGCAGGCTTGAATACACTTGACCACTATTTGGATGACATTTTATTTGCAGGTAAGAAAGGTACAGAAAACTGTAGAAAACTTATGGACCAATTTAGGTCAATATGTTCTGAAATTAATATACCTTTAGCAGATGACAAGACTATAGGCCCAGTTACAACAATTACATTTTTAGGTCTAGAAATTAACACAGTGGAAATGCTGATTAAAATCCCACAGGAGAAGTTGGAAAAGCTTAGTAATATCATACAAATTTTTTTGAGTAGGAAATCAGTTTTTAAAAAAAAGGAGTTAGAGTCCCTTGTCGGAATGTTAAACTTCTTTGGGAAGGCGGTTAGATCTAGCAGGGCCTTCAGTAGGAGGTTTTATGACGCAATGATTTCTGTATCTGAACCACACCATCATATAAGAATAGGCCCAGAGTTAAGGGATGGTTTGAACATGTGGGACTTGTTTCTCAAAAAGTTTAACGGGATTTCATATTTCCCAGCTTCTGAGTGGGTCACTTCAAGTGTATTAAAATTGTTTACTGATAGCGCAGGTAGTGTAGGTTTAGGTTGTGGAGCTAATTTTCATGGGAGATGGGTTTTCTACGAGTGGCCAATTCAGTGGAGAGAAACAACTTATTTAAGAGATTTAACATTTCTTGAGTTGATCCCATTACTTCTTGCACTTTGGTTGTGGGGTAAGGAGCTGGCCATTGGGAAGGTTGTATTTTACATTGATAATCTTGCATTAGTAAGCATATTTAATAAACAAACGTCTAACTCCAAATGTGTCATGAAGCTAGTGAGGCCCCTTGTTTTAAAACTTTAACTGTATCTTTAAGGCATGTCACATAAGTAGCAGGGTAAATTGTATTGCTGATTCTATTTCACGCAAACAGTGGAGAAGATAAGGAGAGGTAGCTCCAGAGGCAGAGATATATCCAGAGTCCATTCCATTGGAGTTTCATCAGCTGATTTGCAGCTTCAGGCAGGGAAGTTGTTAGATGCATCACTGTCAGATAATTCTAAGAAAGCTTACGAGTCAGGGATTACTTCGTTTGAGAATTTTCGGAAACAGCTTTGCTAAGACATTCTTTGGCCCCCACCATTAGATCATGTCGTTCAATTTGTTGCTTTTTTATCGATTAAAAAATGTTCAGCATCAACAGCAAAACTTTACCTGTCAGCTATAAGTTTTGAATGTAACACGAAAGGCTTCCAAGATATTACAAAGAATTTTTTAGTTGTTAAACTTCTCGAAGGCATGAAGCGTTTGTCAGCTAGGAAAGATACGCGTCTTCCCATTACCCCGCAAATTTTAGTCAGAAATGTTGAAATGTTGCCTGCAATTTGTTTCAATGCTTATGAGGTGAAATTATTTAGGGCCGCTTTCTTTGGACTTTTAAGAGTTGTTGAATTTACATTGTCAAAAGGAAATACAGTTACAAGTATCATTCAAAAATCTGATGTTAAAATTGAGCCAGACAGAAGTAAAATGTATTTGACCGTACAGTATTCAACAAATGATCAATGTGGAAAAGGGTTTACCCTTTGTATTCAGTCAGTCAATAGTATTGTCTGTCCTGTTACATGTATAACGGAGTTTCTAGCTGTTAGACCCAATAGTGACGGCCCATTGTTTTGTCATATGGATCATTCATCTTTATCTAGGTACCAGTTTTCAGCGGTTTTGTTCAAAACTACAAAATTACTAGGTTACCAGGATTGTAATTTTAAGGCGCATTCATTTAGAATAGGCGCAGCAACAACAGCGCACGAATTAGGCATTGACCAAGTGTCTATTCAAGAGGCAGGTAGATGGAAGTCTACAAGTCTTATATTCGTAGTCCAATAACTCGTTTGTTTAGGAAAAAGTTTGGTCATATGTAAGTTACATCGTAAATTTCAGATTTACAATATATTTAACAGGTCGAGACCACTACCTTATATGGAAGGCAATTTTCAACATGTGACGATGCCTTCGTCACGCCCGTTCTCCAATCAAGTGAAAGAGTCCCAAAGCATAACAGTCTACCACGTGTTTACGATTCAATGGCTACACGTGATTTTCATCGGTTTACTGCATAAAATTTAACTCGTCACCGGAAAAACTGTAGAGCTTCTTTATAACTTTATTAGACCGAAATTGAAAGATTATATTCTAAAGACACTGCTCCATGCTCACATTTAATACTGGAGTTGTTTTAGATGATTAACAGTTGCTTCGAATATCGTACAAACGCTTTGACTTTTGCATATACATAAAACACTTTCTGTTAATATTGGGGGGTAAATAATAATTGCACACTTTCTCTTGCTGTCTAAAAACAAGGACCTATATACCACCTGCGAAAGCTATGTACACGTATATCACGTGAAAAAAACTCAATGTTTCATCGACACGATAGCACTTATAAATACATCTCTTTGAATGTCAATGACATCAACTTAACCAGTCAATTTGGAACATAGGACTTATTTGATTAATATCACAACACACTCTAAAATCACTTTTAAAAATTAAAGTTTAAACTGAAAACTTAGATTATCATGTTTAATCTGAATATGCGTTTCTTTTTTTGTTGAGTATATTATATGCCTTGATTTCTCGGGAACATTTAAGGCGAAAACCGCCTACATCTGATTATTTAAATTTTTTATTATATGCACTGAGAGAATTTGGGTGGTGTTGACCGCATACATCAATGTAATTAAACAATATACGCATATTTTTTTTATATTATTTTAGTAAACTGTTAACAAGAAACTGGTAATAATATAATCTACTGATGATATATTTATACTATATATGAGGGTTGTCCCAAAATACCGTAGACAAGCGTTGTTTTGTAGGAACCCTATGTCATACATATGTACATTAATGAAATTTCGTATATAGATTAAACCAACATTATCTAATAATTTATGGACAGATATGGAGTACCTATACAAATTAATATTATTTCAATTTGAAAGACAAGTATCATTGTCTGGTATAGGAGGGCGGCGCGATATCTAAAACTTGCAGTTACAACTTGGTATATTATATTTAAAATCCTACGGAAAAGTAATTACTAATCTAAATGAAAATTCTTAATATTGTATAATTAATTATATTTCCTCAATTTTTTGTGTTTATGCTTAGATAAATATGAATTTTATAACGTTTTATATACATGGGGTTGATTTCCGAATTTGTGAAAAATGGCGGCTGCGTTGGCCCAGGCGGCGCAATGGACTATGATCAAGTATTTTGATCCTGGATTCAATCTTACAGAAATTTACCAGTCATAAATGTTTGGTAGATTAGGAAACTTCTTCTCATCCTTAGTATTTAAAATGACTAAAACGGTTTCTCTATGTTTATGTGAAGAACAGTAACTAAAATAAAAGCCAGGGCTAAGAAATGGGCAAGAGTTCCATTGTGCAACTCCATTAGAGAAAACAGACGAAAAGACCGTAGAAATATAACGCTTTTAAATTATTATTTCATACCTGTACATGCATAAACTTTGTTTACATATTTTGATAATTGATCATATCATAGTAATTAAGATACTTTACATTTATAACTATAACCGTTTTGTTTAATCTAAGAATTTGATTCTGGTAATTGAAATATTTTCTCCAAAAATTTGAACCGTGGACATTTGTATTTTTTGACGTTGCAGATTGCTTCGGGTGTAAGAGAACGATATCACTTTAAATGTTATTATTCGAAATGTTTTCAAGTAAACATGACAAGACTGCGTAATTTATCTCCCAAGAACACACTCTATCTACCCTCAAAAGTTTATAAAGATACATTAATTACTTTAAAAGATATGAGCTCAGTCTACGAAATTTTGGGACAACCCTCGTACATTTATATTGGGTCGTTAAAAAGTTTCTTAATTACATGTTGATATTGCCGGGACTTTTTTGCGTAAACCTTATAACATCTAGGTCTATAAACTTTTTATTATTTTTCTTTATTGTTCCAACTATCTGATTGGCTCAAACTCGATCACATGATCAAGTATAAAAAGTGTTACGGAGTGGATGTTTCTATTTTAAAAATTTATAAACCTGCTGTTTCTAAAATTGGAAACGTTTTTCTGTGAAGCAACAATAGTGCTGACGTCACAATAGACTGACTGTTTCTAAAAACAGATACTGCAGCTGGTTTTCATTACTGTGACGTCATAATGCAATGACATAACAATGCCTTGTATGAGAAGGTACAGCGTATTATAAAGAAGAATTTTAAGACATTTCTTATTAACTAATAAAAAATAATAAAACAATTTTAGCCTTTTGATTCGGTACAATCCCTCGATATAGACAACGGAGAAAGCATATCGACCTCGCACTTCGTACTCGGTCGATATGCTTTCTCTAAGGTCTATATATCAAGGGATTGACCTCATTAAAAGGGTATAATTGTATAAAATTTGTCATTTTCTAGCACATATATATAAAATATACAATGAGAATGGATTAAATTATCAAAACATTTTCTCGATATTTTTGCAGTCTACAGAATTGAGTGAAAGTAAAAAGTTTATAATGTTTAAAATACAATTTTTGCAGCGTAACATCTCCCCTAAAAATTCACTACCACAGAGAGATGATATTTTCTCTTTGCATACGATAAAAGTACCAGTTTTATCGATTTTTAATTTTTTAAAGCATATGTTTTGAGTAAAAATCTTTCTAGATAAGATATTATTAATCCTTATTCAAACAATTAAGATATGACAAAGTTAAAAGTTTTTGAGATTGATACATTATTTTCTGTCCTTTTCTGCGCAAGTTGATCTAAACTTTTCATTTGCATTTCGTGCCAATGTTGTGACATTTGACGACAATGAAAGTCTCATTTTTGATAATTGGACACCTGTGACGAATCAGAACTGGAATCCTTACGACGAGGGCGAGACAGCAGTTGACCCAATCTTTGCCTCCTTTTGACTCATCATAACGACGGTAGGTGGCGCTGGGTGACTGAGAGAAACTACATGTACTATACAGGAGAAGACGGACTAAAACTTCCCTTTATTTGTGAGGATTCACCATTTTATTTGGAGCCTGAAGTGTTCTGTTACGTAATGTTTCATTTTTTTTAAAGTAAATTAAACATTTGCAGCCATTATCTCTTTTTATATAATTTCATTAAGCATGGTGTAAAAAGTTCTAAATCATTAAATGGAGTCTTCTTAAGTTTAATTCGGAATTATTATTCGTCTTCTCGGAAGAGATCTTGATTGATCCTCATGTTTTAAATATCTATGAATAGCGTATACACAAAGACAGACTTGAATTATATTGTGGCATGTCGTTATCTTAACAAGGAAACTTACGTTGGAATCTCTTCTCACCATACTTACAAAACTTTTAGCACAAAGTTTTTTTTTTATTAATTTCTATCCGTAATCCAAATATAAGGGGCAAATATAGTTTGCTGTGACGGTCGGTCCATCTGTCTGTTTGTGATTTTTTTCCTTGATTATCTGTAAGTGTGGAAATCAATTAGCCCTGACTACAGCCTTTAATTGGTTTGAGCTATGGATTTTTGTATTTCACAGGTTTTTTCTTAATTTTGACAGTCAATTTGGAATTTGGAATTTGCGCCTTCATCAAATGAACTATGGCTTTAATATTTCATATGTGCATTCCACGTGTATAAACTTTTCCTAGGATAAAAGTTTTTTTGACTTTGATCTTTATATTTGACTCACTTTTAAAGAAATTTTCATGTTAGCGTATCTATTACACGGTTAAATCAAGTATTATTATACTCCTAACGCTCATCTTTTGATAAGACCTTCTCTTGAGTACAAGCAGTGATGACCTTTAACCTTGAACTTATGGATTTGACCTACTTTTCAAAAACGTTAACATTGGACGTATATACTGAAAATTTAGTACAAGGGGTTAACTATTTTACTGGTTTATTTCTTGGTATAAGAGCTTTTCCTGTTTTTATGAGCTATTATCAATACCTAGCTGATTACTAAAAATGTTAATGGAATAATGGATCTGAGTGTAAGTTCTAGTATTTTAAAATCATTTTTAAACTCTTTTAGTGGATTATCACAATCTTTTAATGGAAATGATTATGAATTGGGCTTAACCCCATCGGCGAATTTACTAGACTTTATTCAGGTTAAGCTTAACACAGAAAGTGTCACCGTAAACTACGATGACCAGAAGCATGAATTTGTTTTATCCGTGCTTCAGAAATTGCTTTCATTTCATGGGAACAATAAGAGGAATGGATGCATTTACAAATCAGTGTGTGATACAGTTACTGTAACTATTTACAGTAGCACACATACCATTCTCATTCAAGGGACTAGAGCGTTTGAATGGTACAGGAACGACTATCTGAAAGAAAGAAATTGTCAATCAGATATAAACCACAATGACTCTAAAACAGAGTGTAAAACTATTGTTGACCAGCCGAACTGTTCCTCGACCCGATGGCCCGTCTAAAAAACCGAATGAATCAAATATTGCGACGGGATGCAGTAGCCATTGTAAGATTGCAGAAAGCATAAAACATCTTTCCGAGACAGTGAAAATGCTCTCCAAAGAAGTTGAAATCCTGAAGAAGCAGCTAATGGAAGCAGAACAAGCCAACCCGCGTTCTAATGCTTCTACACAAACTCCTGGGAAAAAAGTGAAGCAGACGGAAACTTCGACTGAAGGACTCTCTGTAACAAATGGGATTTCAAGGCATACCCTGTGTACAATTACTGTTGAAAAAAGAACCTCCAGTACCTCAATAGATGCAGATGTCAGTCCCAGTCCTGTGTTGAAAAACACCCAGTCCATGAAGAAAGTGACCAATAAAAAGACAGATGCACACATCTCCAAAGAGAGTCAAAATATGTCGACCTCTAACAGACAAAATATCATCACAAGAAATTCTCGGCCTCCTGCAAGAGAATATAACCAAATACCGATATCTACACTTGTCATCGGAAGTTCAATTCTTCAAAGAATTGTGCGAGAGACTTTAAAGAAAAGTGTGAGAGTTAGTACAAATCGAGGTGCCAGTATTGCACACATTCGTTCAAAACTACAAAAGTTTGATGTGTCCTCCATCCAAAATGTTATTATTCAGGCTGGGGGAAATGATGTTGCTAATTTCCGTAACATTGATGCGATTAAGAACGACTTTGCAGAAATAGTTTCTGATTTAAAAAGAAGAAATCCTAGCATTGCAGTGTATCTATCGGAAGTGATTCCAAGACGGGATGCAGATGTGATCGAAGTGAATAAGTGCATTAGATACATGTATGTTTGTGAGGAGTGCGGTGTTGTGTTAATCAAATCGAATAAGCCATTCAAACACTGGAATTCCCCTTCTTTTTGGAGAGATGGCATTCATTCGTCCGACCGTGGCACTTCTTTGCTTCTTAAGCTCTACAGTACTTATGTGAAAATTCTACAACATCAAAATTCCTCAACTGTGCAGAACTGCTACTACTGTGGAGAGCAAGGTCATTCTTTGCGCAACTGCCGACACGGTAACAAAGTAACTTGCTGGTACTGTGGTGAACATGGCCACAAGCAGAAATTTTACACAAAGTAGGATCGCGGCAATGAAAGCTGTGCCGATCATACGAATTACTGTCCGATTATTAACAATGTCAAAAAATTTTTTCACCCTTTGATTAATCTCTGTTTTGATTGTAATGAATCAATTTGCACCTGTCTTTTGTTCAATGATAACTCAAGTAATTATAGCTTAAAATCTGTAAATTCAGATCTATGTAAATTTAAACAGAAAATCCTTTTGAACCAAAATCAAAGAAAACTTTACAATTTAACTCCAACAACAAACACCCCAAAAAATTATAACAAACAAAATATGTTTGATTTTAAAAGTTGGCCTTTTAAAAAAAAGGTCTGCATTTTGTAAATTTAAATGTTTGTCACATTTTACCAAAGTTAGATGAATTAATTTTATATTTACAGGATCAACAAAATATTGACATTTTTTCTCTATGTGAAACTTTTCTTGACGAAAATATTAGTGATTGTATTATAAATGTAAATGGATATAGTTTTGAAAGAAAAGATAGAAAAGGAAAGACGGGTGGTGGTCTAGTTACATATATTTCAAATGATTTGAAGTATAAACGACGAACTGATTCAGAAATTAGTAATTTAGAAACAATGTGGCTTGAAATTAATCTTAAGAATTCTAAACCTATACTTTATTGTTCAGTTTACCGTCCACCATCTGCCCCCTCCTGCTGGGTGGATGGTTTTGTTAGAGAGGTTCAGTGCGCTACCTGCTGTGACGATCAGGAAGTGATTATTACAGGTGACTTCAATATAGATATGCTAAAAAAACCGCAGAGTTGGTCATCTGCAATTGTAGATTTGGGATTAACACAATTAATTAACACCCAGAACGAATTACCAATAGCTCTAAAACTCTCATTGACCATTTCTACACTACGCACCCTGCTAACATATGTGAAATATCAGTATCCCCTGTAGCAATGTCTGACCATTATCCAATATGTGCCACCCGAAGATCTAACAGCATGCAACGCAAAGACAGACATACTGAAATACAATACCGTGACTTAAAAACCTTTAATGAACATGATTTTTTGCATGATTTAAATTTTGCAAATTTTGTTTAATTAATCTTTTCTGCATGATCCTGATGACATTTTAACCTATTTCTACGAAATTTTCAATTCTGTACTTAATAGTCATGCGAAAGTTAAAACAAAGCGTGTGAAATCAGAAATTCGCACTTAATGGTTAACTCCAGAAATAAATGATGCGAGGATTTAACTAGATCAATTCCATAAACAGGGAGACATGGACAATTTTAGATTTTGGAGAAACAAGATAGTAGAAAATAGTTCTACATCAAAAGAAATGTGGGGTCATTTAAATCAGCTTTCCTCAAAATCAGATAAAAATCATCCCCTTCCAATATAACTTATCATGGTTTAGAATTTGATAATTTAAAAGACATTGCAAATGCTTTTAATGAGCATTTTGCACATATTCCAAGAAAATTGTAAAAATAATCTTTCATTGACTAGTTTTGATTCAGAAAAATTGAAAAGATACATGGAAACAAAACTTGGAGATCAGGACATTTTTGAAATTCCATTGATTAATGAAACAAAAGTATTTGATATGTTAAATAGGCTTGACAGAGAAAAATCTGCTGGCATAGACTTTCTTGGATCCAGATTACTTAAAATTTCAGCTAGTGTAATATCCAAACTTCTAACACATTTAATAAATTCTAGCATAATCAAGGGGTCTTTTCCTTCACAGTTAAAAATTGCAAAAGTAACTCCTCTATTCAAAAAGGGTGATAAATCAGACCCAGGAAATTATCGACCAATCTCAATCTTACCAACTATATCGAAAGTCTCAGAGAAGCATGCAGCAAAAAATATACGAATCTTTACTTCTCACTATGATTTATTAATGAAAGCACAATCTGGATTTAGAGAATTTCACTCTTGCCAGACAGCTCTGACAAAACTAACTGATAATTGGCTGCATGCAATAGATCAAGGAAATTTCGTTTGCATTACTTATTTAGGTTTTAGCAAAGCATTTAATCTTGTAAATCATGATATACTTATTACTATTAAACTTAAATGCTTCAACTTTGATCCTATATCAATTCAATGGTTTGAATCATATTTAAATGATCGAACGCAGAGTGTTAAAATTGGTGCGTACACATCTGAATCACTGCCTGTCACAGCAGGTGTGCCACAGGGATCTATTTTAGGTCCTTTGTTATTCCTGTTATATATCAATGATTTACCATTATCTGTTGAACATTGTAATATTGATATGTTTGCTGATGACACTACAATGCATTTTCATGGTAACAATATTTCATATATTGAAGCAACTCTGAATCAAGACCTTTTTCAAATATAAAACTGGTGTCAACAAAATCAGATGATTTTGAATACGGACAAAACTAAGAGTATGTTAATGGGAACACATCAAAAGAAATCAAAATAAGAAAACGCTAATCTTAATTTACAACTTTCTGGCCAACCCCTTGAAAATGTTACAACAGAGAAATTATTAGGTGTTCACATTGATCATAATCTTCAATTTACTAGTCATGTAGATGCAGTTTGCAAAACTTTTGCATATAAATTATTTACTTTACGAAAAATTAAAAAGTTCCTTCCATTGCATACTAGAAAGCTATTTTATTACGCATTTATTTTACCATCAATTCTATATTGTCTATCTATTTTAGGTAACTCTCCTTAAACTCACATAGATAGAGTATACAAACTTCAAAAACGAGCAGCTAGGATTATTTTAAATGAAAAATACGATGCAACTTCAATGCCCTTGTTTAACATATTAGGCTGGTTAACAGTTCATGAACTTCTATATTTACAGAAAAGCATTCTGATGTTCAAAACATTTCACGGTATGTCTCCTGATTATATGCCTGATTTTTTTGAATTTCAAAGTTGTGGTTCATACACGCTACGCTCAGAGACAAAATCAGAACTTCGTTTACCAAAATATAAAACTAATTTATTTAAAAATTCTTTACAATATTCAGGGGTTATTATATGGAATGAGTTGCCTATTAGTATAAGAAATTCCAAATCCCTTTCAATATTTGAATGTAAGGTAGAAAATGTTTTACTTATAAAACGTTCTTCATGAAAAAAAAGTTTTTATTCCTCTGAACTTATAATGAAACGAAAGTGTTTAATTTATTCTATTGTAATGTAGTGTTTATATCTTATTGTTCCATGTTTGTTATTATTGTCTTTATTATTGTATAAAACATTGTATATGTGTTTTAAAGAAGGCCCCGAGGAAGACTAGTGCTCGCACTAATCGGATTACCTTCTATAAATAAAGTATTATTATTATTATTATTATTATTAATACCAATATTTTCTTTTAACTTTTTTGATTTCGTGACTTTTATTTTTCACCTGTGTATTCTTTGTGAAATTCTTTTAGGTATCATATATATTGACTATTTGACCTTGTCCATTTGAACTAATTTGTAAATCTCTAACTATGGTCATGATTATTGAACTGTTGCTGCTTTTATGCTTTTTATTTCTCGAAGGTAGACTCATTGTGAGGAACTTTTTTTGGGGTACCAAAATTAATTATCTCTTCACCTTGGTGTTTGATCTGCAAACAACAACATTCATCATAAGCCTCTTTGTTTCACAAACTTATCTTGAATTTTTATCATTACCTCCTTAAACTTTTCCTATTGATTAAATAACAAATTTCAAGTTGTAGTCTATCAAATTTTTGGATATATATGAACCATAGTCTTCACATTGCCTAATAGAGAATGACTTGTCACATATATTGAATCATTTTTTTTAAAAGATGCAGTCTCATAATTGCAAAAGTATTTGCAAACATATTAATTAATGTTAACTCGCTAGGTTTTATTTGCAAAGGCAGTTGCAGATATAAGGTAACATCTTTCAAAAAATAATGAATCAGTGTTTATTTTTTTCTGACTTTTTGTCTTGTTTTGCAAATTTGATTTTTTTCTAACTTACGAGAATTATCTCTAACGTAAATAACAATAAATCTATATGATCTCAAATTTTGCTTTTAACGTTTGTTATGTCAGAATAAAACGCATATTTCACATGTAACCTTTTGACCCCCGATCTGTGTTAGGGTGTTTTGAAATAAAAAAAAAAACACAATAAAAAATTACATTATCGATATAAGTCTGCTATAACGTATATGTGCATTCAATAGCCGAAAGATATATTTGTAAAATGATTATCTGTAGCAATAGAAGATATTGAGCTTCAGAAAATGTGATTTTCTTTTTACTTTAAGCTCATAATCTAGTATCAATGAGAATCTGGTATCTTTGCGTTTCTTTCCGTACCAAAAATTCAAGCTATCTAAATATATTTATGGTATAATTATATTTGTTGAAAGAAATATTCAGTACGCCTCACTTCAACATTTTAGCTGATTTTCTCCATGATATTAAAAATAACTATATATATATATATATATATATATATATATATATATATATATATATATATATATATATATATATATATATATATATATATATATATATATATATATATATATATATATATATATAAATTCAATTTAAGCTGGTTCAAGTTGATTAATGGATAATTAAATGTTCATCCATTAAAAATACTGCATGGATGGAAAAGATGGGGATATGTTTTTAGAGAAGTACTATCTTAGATGTATTGTACCACAAAACATGACCATCAAATATACCTATGATTTAAAAAAAATATCTTAACATATTTATTTCAATGAAACTTGTCTTATCCGACATGCACTTGGAACAGATTAAAAATATATGTGTTGGAATAAACAAGGTGTATTGGAGCGTGTAAAGATCATTGATACAAGTATAAATGACAATGGCTGAAATCACAATAAAAAGTATTGCATGTGTCGGATTAAACAGGTTCCACTGTAATAGGTTTAACAACAAATATCCTAAATATACGTCCAGCTACCTTCATTTATCAGTGTTTGTAAAAAAAACGACATATTTCTATTTTCAAATTTATTACAACACATAGAAAGTACATATTTTACTGAATACATTCAGTATCGCTTTACAGAGCAGTTCACCCTCTCTTCCTTTACCGAGGACATATTTGTTTGCATGTTTCTTCCTTGGTGTTAAATATTAAAAAAAAATTCAGGGATAAAAATTAATTTAAAATCGTCTCTTGAGGGTTTGCATAATCCATGGATGATCTTTCGTCTGTTAAAAAAAATTTATACTTCACATATAAATGTATAATAGCAATTTTTTTCCATATAAAAAAAAATTAACTGAAATGTTCACAGTAATATAAAAACAAAAAAAACACTGGTAATTAATATTTAATGATGTTTACCTAGTGACGTCTGATCATCATGGTTGTCCCCTTCACTGACGTCCCATTCTCTTCTTTATGATACCAGGGTCTGATCCAGTCTGCCGGGGACCAGGGGCCGTTAAGGAAGGCCCAGTGGCAGTAGTTAAACCACCAGCCTCCTCTTTTGATTTTTGCACAGTTATCACCGGATCCGTCGTTATCCCTGTCTGGGGTTGAGAAGAACATCCCAGACAGAACGTGTCTAAATCTTTTACCAGGATCTAACATACTGTCTCCTGTAAAATTAAGCAAAAGAAATCAGAGAATTATTGATTTATATATTTTCAATATAATTGACATTGATAATACTGAGGTAATTCTAAGATTGACGGCTTTGAGTTCGGGTAAAAGCGATAATATCAATTAAGGTTAGTCATAGAATCCGGGGTGTCTATCACACTGACACCTGCATAAATAGAGAAAATATATAACAAAGATATTAATTATTAATTAACATCCCATCAATCTTTATACTGAAGTACGTCTGAGATACACAGTTTAACGTGTTGTTTCCTTTAAAGAGAGATAAATTAAAAAAAAAAACTACAAGCAAACAAAACACTGCGCTTTTCACATAGCATACATTCTAGTGTAACAATAAACCACAATCGTGTTACACTTTAAGGTATGATATGTTTAGAGAGAGGGGTGTAAAGGCCACTGGAACTGTAGGAAAACATGAAAAAATGATTTTTTTAATATCTGTCCAAGACCGTGCCTTTAAAAATGTATGAAATGGAATACAAAGTAACTCATTAAAAAATTATAAGAAGATAAGATTTGATGTGGCTGTAAATGTTTTTAGATAGTAGATTTTTATCACATAAAGTATAGTTATTGTAAATGTGAAACACGTTGATGTGTTTTGAATTTAGTTTTTTAAGCTTTTTTTATTCAAATATTTACCGGCTTAATATCTTTTTTATGATCCAAATTTTCGTTAACTTTTCTACATTTAAGATAAATGAGGCTATGTAAACTTCTTATTCCGCAGTTATAAAAAAATTGAATTATTGAAAATCGTCTGATTTTCATTTAATACAGGAAAGGTATAGTAAATGTGAAACACATTGAGGTTTTTGAATGTGGCTTCTTTTGAAATTTGAAAATGTTTCTGATCAAATAATTTTCTTTGAACATGAAATTTTTGTGAAGAAGTCGACATTTTAGATCAATAGACCGTTTCTTGTTAACTGCGGTACTGCTCTTCTGCAGGGCAAAATGATAGTTTGGTGATCCCAAGCTGAATAACAATGGTTGAGGGAATGAAATTACCAGATTTGTTTGTTTTAAATAATTGCATAATTTTCCTTGTACGTAAAATGTATAGTTTTGAATTTTAGGTACTTGAAAATAACAAATTTAATGTCTGCTGAATTTGTGAATTGTACCTGCAAATGATATTTTGAAATATTAAACATGTTTTTTGTTAGCGTGGAATAAAAAACGAATTCTGAATATTAAAGGAAAAAAGGCACCTTTCTCTTTTTTTCCACCACAACTTGATACTCTTTCAATAGAGTAAAGAATTATTTTGATTGTATACGTAATTTGAACCCAATTTGAAGAACTTAACGTGAATACACTTACCTAAGGTTCCTGTGGCAGGTCCTGCAAGAAAGAGTTGATATTTTTCTGCTTCGTCGGAGACAGAGAATCCGTCGTACATTTCATACAGCGTTGTACCATTCTCGAGAGTGATGCACACATAAAGGGATGATGAGTTATCTTTTGTTAATTGATGAATAACCTCATTTCCTGTATAAAGATATATGTGAAATCAGCTTAAAAAGTCCATTGGATACAATTAATTCTATTAAAAATATGAATATGAAATATGAATCTGCCGTAATGAAAAATCGAATAATTTTCCTTGGGCGTAGACAGTAATGCTAAATTTGGTCTCATAAAAATATGCCGCTAAATGATTTCTTCTCTTTTTTTTCTAATTATTTGATGTATCGATTTAAAAGAATTTGTAAATATCGTAGTACGTATATTACCTAGTCTTAAATTCAGATTTTTATTACTCTTTAATTTATAACCTGCCACAAGTATTTTTTTTTTTAAACTTTGAGGGAATAAAAAGTTTCTATTAAAAGTGATTTACACTTACCAATCCAGACATCCTGTTCCGGTGAACCAAAACCATTCTTATAATCCGCCCAGTTCCTGTTAAAGCTCACGGATCCAGTAATTCTGTTTTGGATTGCTTGAAATTTAACACGTATAGCAAATCATTTATTTAAAAAGTTGTGCGATCGACATGTTACGGTATAATCTAAAAATATTCATACTTTTCTATATATATTCTGTTAAACAACAAAAACATTGAATGTGAAATGAATTGTACAATGTCCACTTATATTACACACCGTCCATCCCCCGCTCATTGTAGTCATGTCGCAGTACCCTGGACAGGACTGGTGATGGTACCATAGGGATATATTTCAAACTCTCCTTATTCAAGTATCCGTTTGATTGAAGGTCCTTACAGTCTACGGGAATAACTAAAGCAGAAAAAACTTACAATCCATAAAAGATAACTAAAAAAATAATACAGGATTCATACTATGTAAATACAATCATACTATATATATAAATATAAATATATATATATATATATATATATATATATATAAAAATAAATATATATATATAAAGCACTAAAAAAAACCAACAACACTGTATATCCTAAATGTCGGATCTATCAAGTAGATACAAGGTCACGGATGGAAATTTATATAAAGCACTAAAAATGACCAACGACACGAACAATAAAAATTGTCAAATTTTCGGGACGCCCTGTCCCTTCCTCAGGACAAAGAAAAGAGTT
>PRKT01001123.1:39856-87135 GCA_003671525.1 Saccostrea glomerata
AAGTATATCTTGCTGCAAAAATCCAATAATTATTTAAATTTCCTTCTAATATATATAAAACACTCTTTTTTGCATTGTAATTTAATCAAATGACCCATTGGTTATAATTATTTTAAACGATTTCTTGATAGTAAAAACATAATAAAGGGGAGTAATCAAATGTTGAATCCGCTTTTGATTGGTTAGTTTGGATCTTGAATCTCGAAACTCGTATTTTGAATCTCGAATGAGCCTTCTGGGCTTTCGTACTAATCAGCCGTGAGCGTTGATTCTAATAAGAGATGCAAGTTTCTGTTGATTTTAAAAAATCAAAAAACAAACTTTAAATTCATTTATTTTACTGCAAACAAGCATATAAAAAGGCGCAGATAAGTTAAAGCGTAATTTAATTCTTTTGAAAACAAAATAAATTCTGTCACAATAGTCTACTAGAGAAAAGCGTTCATAACGCAATCAGGAAGCCGGGGTTTGATATCTGTATCAATAAGAAGAATTCTACAAAAAGAAAAACAAAAACATAGAGGTTATTTTTAAGCTAATGGGTTTGTGGCCTCTCCGGCTCATTAAAATGGGTCGGTATGTAAGTTTGTTTTATTCTACAGAAGTACACGTTGATGATAACGAAAATCGGGAAAGAAAACAAATTGTCTTCCTGTTGAAATAACTGTATTTATCTTCATAATTCCTCTGAATAAAACGTACACTTTCATACACATAATTACATATATCAAGAAAAAAATTCAATGTCTAAAATTTTTTTCTTTTAATTAATTCACAGTTAATTTTTTCCCTTTTTTCTAGTTCAATGATAAATTATAAGTTAGTAAACATAAATTTTAGAAAGATATAAAATGTAGAGTATAATATCAAAAAGTTTTAAACAGATATACGTCTGGTTTATACTGGATGGACGCTTTTTTCAGAACCTCTATAAATCCAAACATGTCTTTCTTACTTTCTTACTTAAAATCTAAATTCAGATACTCAGTTTATCGATGACCTTAGATTAACAATATTGAATTTAATTTATAGTAAGTTAATTAATATGTTGACTTTATTTATGTCAATGAATAACTACAGTGCTCTAACCACTGCATTATATGCTAAAGGTTTTCGGAAGTAAATTCTTCTTCCTTCACCTTGAAAATTGATCACAAACCTCATTTCTTAGTTATCCATATTCACTCTGCTTTAGACTAATACTGTTTCAATTCACTTTTAAGCTTCTTTACGAAGAGGTTGTTATCTTTGCAACAAATTCCAATAGGGACTTTGCCAATCATTCATAGCTAGCACCTCGTTTCTAACTATAGTTGATGGTCCCTAGCATACCCGACAAAGTAGACAATGATTCCTTATTTTGTATATTACTTTTGAAATAAAATTGGGAAATATAGATTTTAAAATAACTACAATATTCTAATTACAGAGGGTCTCACGTTTTTATTTGTGCCCGCCCACTGACGTCAGACACCAACATAGCCGGACGAATACAGATGCATATAATTGGGAAAAATGCTTTTTGACAAGTAAAATAACTGTACAAAATTGTACATAATTGCATTTTATTTCTATAACATGACATGTACATTCGTATTTCAACGAAGAACAAATAAAAAAAATTTCAAAATCCCTTTATATCTAATTCGAAAGAAATGCATTTAAAAGGAAGAATGCTTTTTACAGAACAGGTTAAATGATATGATGTGAATTTTAACACTTTGTTTATAATCATTAAATAAAAAAGATAAAAAAAAGTCAGAATCTGAATAACATGATTATCTAAAAAGAATATTTGGAATATTCCTAGTTTGATTATAAAACATGCATTGGTTTAAACGTATAACAATTGCACACAACATAAAACTATAATCTACATTAAACAGTGCTCTACAATATTTCTTTTTAAATGTAAACAAATTCACTTATTCAATAAACGTCATATTGCAATATTTGAAAGAGTGTTTATTCTTGACAATGTTGCTTCCTGAAGCTTGTGAAATGGTTTTTGTTGAAGGGAACATTGATAAGACTGGAGAGATCCCGAATAGTCTCCACAGATTTGTTGACAGATTCCCAATATTTGCCACGAAATATCTCTGCGGAGAGGAAGTACATAAATCCCGTCATCATAGATCAGCAGAGTCTTTAGATCCTGTATAGATTGTTGTGACCTTACTGTGTCACCCAGTCTGTGGTGATTCAGTATAAACAACATGTGTAACATCACTAGAGGAGGTATTATCAAGTAATGCACGACATTTCTTTTATTGATCAACTGCTCCAACACGAGTTCAAGTGTATAAAAAATGTAGCAGAATGTCTTTCACAACCGCATTCCTCATTATAGTTCCCAGGGGTTTCCATTCCATGACATGTTTGTACACATCTTCATTAACATTTATGTTATACATAATAAAGGGCAATGACATTTTCTCCTTTGCTTTAAGTAAACAACTGAGTGACTCTTCATATCTTTGTGTTCTGTCATAGTACATAGCAAGATACAGAATGTCAGACAAAAATCCAAATTTACACGACTGTTTTAGCAATTTGAATCCTTTATTACTTCTATGGAAAACCTTATTCCGTGTTCTATTTTGATTAATTCTACTCTGTAAGAACATAGCAGTATTTCGTAGTACATCTGATGTGATACATTGTAAAGATACTGCCTCATACGACGTAAGCTCTCTCTCAATCATACTTTGTGTTTGTTTCATGTAAACTGCAAATTCCTCAATATCCATAATTCCATGACCAAATAAAGATAATTCTCTAAATAAGCTTATATCCAAATCAGTTGTAGATTTTATACAGTTCTCGTTTATACAGCCCCTATATGTTTTGTCAAATATAGCCATACTGAGGTGAGGTCGGATTGTTTTACTTAAAAGTAAACATGACATTCCTTTACAATACAAATCATACAACTGACTAAACAATGAGGTTTAATCAGAGCCCGTGATTTTAACTCTGAACATGTTGTTTTGTGGAATAAAAAAGTTTGGACATTCACCTCTATGTACCATGTAAATCAGTAGTTTAAAGCTTTCCCAGAAACAAGACAATAAGTTGTCAGGTGTCCAGGACAAGGACGTATTGGTCTGTATGACCCAAAATACAATAGTTTTTATGAAATATGAGCAAAGAATGGATGGATTAGTCTGACAAGAAATTACTTCTTTCAGAAAAATCTTAAACAGACCATAACACAAAAATTGACAATGATTCATTGAATAAACGAGTTTTTGTTCAGCTCGTGAAAATGAGATTCTCCATTCTAGTTCGTCTTCAGGTGTGCTTCCGATCGAAACAACATGAAATCCTCCGTTTAATATATCTAATACAAGATTTTGATCTGGCCAATTGTGTTGACGACATCTCTGTATCCATAGTAATGCTGACGTAGGCCAATGATGTGACAGAAAACAGAACGCAAAGTCAGTCTCTGCATCTTGGAAAACAGAATAGGTAGAACACGGTCCATGGGGAAAAGCAGTAGTCAAAGGAACATTGCAGGTTCTTAAGTGTTGCAAATAATTATCTCTGAATAAGGTACTTGAAATGTATAAATTGTTACTCATTACTACACAGGAGGAAATTATTTTTACCTCATTTGATTGACTCATCAGGTTAAGTCTGGTAAATCCCGGTGGTAATCCATCACACTCCATCATTATCATAGTGTGTTGTGGAATACGATAGAGACTGATCTGAGAGAGATCACATATCACCTTGTGGTCTGGAGGCCAGAACATCCAATCTCCATCTGAAGTCTTCAGTCTGAATCCCTCACGTCTACTCCCACTTTGCATCCGATCTAATCCTCTCAAGATGAATACAGGTTTATTCACCGCCTCCGTAGTGTCATTAACTTCTCTCCTCATCCTAACTTCTGTTGGACTTCCTACCCCATAACATAGTCCAACATACACAACTTCTGACAGGCGAGGTATGTGATACATCAGGATATACTATAAAATTATTAAAGAGCACATATCTGAAAAATATTTTTTCATAATTACACATTCTCTATTTAATTGTCAATTTCTTAATTATTTAGAGAGAGTTTTAAGTTACTGACAAATGTTTCAAGCGGCGCTATTTTGGATATTATCTCCAAGGACACAATAAAGTAAATATCTCCGACCTGGTGAAAGATTTCAAACGCATTACTTTGATCATTGAGTTTTTGTGTATTTTACAGAAAAATAGAATATTGTGAAATAAATATACCTAAGCTTAGTTTTCTATGTATTCAAAGATCCGTAGATTAAAGAAAAATTTGCACATTATCAACAGTTAACAAAGAAGGATAAGGAAATAACGAACAGTATTCATTATCAAAGTCCATAAAACAATAAAAAAAAATCGGAGCAGAGCAAACACGCCCCCTCCGAAACATCAGAGATTAGATCAGATTAGATCAGACCAGATGCCATGGAGGAGTGAGCATCCCCAGCTGACCGGTCACGCTTCTTGACATGATCGACAAATAACAGAAAAATCCATCGTCAACTCAACGTATAATAATTAATGAACTAACAAAGTCAGCAAAAACAAGCAGATTAATAGGGTAAATATTTGGAAATGCTTTTAGGGGGATACATGAATTATGTGGAGATAACAAACAATATTATTTAAAGAAAAATGGCATTGAAGATGTGAAAAAAACTCCCCTTTACATGTACTTCTGTAATAAGTATGTTAAAATCTTTTCAAATATGTAATCCACCTACCTGTACAGAATTCCTAAACGTCCTAACAAAATATCTATCTTTTTCAATTGAAATAAAACCTCACTTGAATATTTTACTTTCGGTTGTAGTATTCAGCCCCTTACCTGTACTCTATTTCTGGAAATCAATGACAAATCAATATCACTATTGAATTTTTTGCGAGAACCGCTGACTTTTACGATCGAAGGTTTACTTTTACACCTGGAAAATATACGGAAGCATTTTTGCAATATAATATTTCAGTTCAACAGTTATAAAAAGATGGAAATTGGTCAATTTTTAACCAGTATTACATGAACTAAGAAAGGGACTGCAACAAGACGGCAACAATCCTACCCCTTATCCACCTTCTTTTCCACCTTCAGACTCCTTTCGTTATTTTTTTCCAAAAAACTTTTCTTCTTTATTTCATTTTATTTCCGAAAATGAAAATGAAAGGAAATACTAACTCTCATTTGTAAACAATTTCAGTTAATTTTCTTCTATCTCCTATCGTCTCGTGCGCTTTTAATAATGAAAATACCCCTAAAACCATTTCTATAACCACTATTAATGATCATGTTATCTATTTTCAATTCCATACCTCCATACATAAGGCAGGTTTAAATGTTTAAGTATGTGTCAACAGTAAAAATAAGTGCTTATTGCGAAAGTCCATTTTTTATAATAAGATAATATCGATTTTGTTAACGAAGATACCATTACCTGTAAATTGAAAAAAAGGTTTGATATTTGACTGAAATATTTAGAGCAGAACGCCGGATCATTTTAACTTTTTACTTACCAAAATTATCAATAGTTGCCGATACCAAGAAACAGTTTAAAACTTTGTTTCGCAAAAGAGCTTTCGTATATCTTAGTTTGAGTTTCAATATTCTTTTTTCACAGAAGTTTTCGAGCTATGTCTATAATTCCGCTTTACTTGTTTTGTTTATGGAGCTCTCTGTGTAAAAAAGAAACATTTATTAATTAAAATATCCAGCTGATTTCAAAGTCCACAAACATCTGAAAATATATATACATAGTTTGATTTGAAACCACAAGACAAAGGCAAATGAAAATTTGATTATTTTTATTTATCTTATTTTATTCTTTTAAAGTACATTTTAACACTTTGAGTGATATAATTTTTTAGTTGATGGAAATATGTTTTTTTTATTTAAAAAAAGAATACTTAGATAACAAAAACTTTTTCCTATAATGAAGATAAATAAAGTGTATTTTGTAGCTGGAAAAAGAATAAAGAGATATAAGTTCATCTGGTGAAAATGTATATCGCCCAACCTCCTAACTCTCTTACTACCCTAACTGTATTAATATCAGAAAAATCCTCGCTGCTTGTGAACAAATGTTATATAGCGTCATTTTCTTTGCATGCTGAAAATCTACAGTTTATTTCCGAGATACATTATGGTATGTGACAGTATTTGGTTTTACTTTTAAACTTTATTACCACTCAAGGCACTAATGTAACCGGAATTCGCTACATGATATCAATGCAAAAGAAAATTAGACGATACCAGTTTAACGAAAATGATAGAAGGAAAATACCTCTTAAACGTCACACACTTTCTTTATCAATAATAATATTTGGTGTTTTATACCAACTTCTTTTTTGCTACTCAAAGAGTCACGAAAGTCACTCTTACCAAACCAAGAATTTAAATAGCAAGAGTTTGCAAATTAACAGGTATTTAATATGACCACAATTGTATTTTGTTAACAGCACAAAATATTCACGTTTATATATATACAACAAAAAATGATGCATTAAGGCCCTATCCTACCTAACAGATGTAAAAAAAAAAAAAAACCAGAGTCAGTCTTACCCAATGCAACCAAAGTTTGGTGTGGGTGCTCTAGTCAAAATACCGAAAAACTAGAAAAATTGCAACTTGCAGCGGTGTATTAAGGCCCAGTGGTGCCGAGAGTGTTGAAATAGAAACAGTTGTCGGACAAACTCCCAATTGGGTTAATTCAGAAAACATATCTAAAGTTACATTAAAGTGAAGAGTATTTGAAAATATAAATTCTATTTTGGACTTTTTGAAGCAACTTGAAGTTAATAATTTTTTTTAAAACAAAGTTACTGTTTTCAGTAAACAAGTTTTGTTTGACATTTATTTCTGGCACGCAATTTTAAGTTCATTGTTTGTTGGCGTGTCAGTTTATTCTTTGTAAAGTTATATATTTTTTTCTTTCTATGTGTGAGTGTTTGCGAGTGTGGTGTATGTAAGGTTTTTGTGTTTTTGTTTGTTTATTCATTTCTTTGATCTGTTAAATAAATTTATTTTTGTTTAATTGATTCTACAGTGTTTCGTTTTCTTCCGGACTCACACAAAATCCAATAGAACTCAATACACATACATAAAAGCTTTCATTTTATTGGCTGTTTGCCTCAACCAGGATTATCGTTCTTTCCGAGAATTTACAGATGGCGCTAGGTGTGACCGGCGTTTTACAGTGCATGTCGGCCAAGGGTTTATGGGGAGCGTTGTGGACCGAAAACCCTTGGCTAGCGAAGATGATAGATTAATAGAAACAGTTTTTTGCGATCTTTGAATACGACCTCAAGTTCTTTGATACTTTTTTTTAAATAATGAAGCTTTGTGAAAACTTAATATTTAATAAGAATAAGTTTTCATTTTTTATTTGTGATAAAAAATAAAATTTAAGCATGAAAATAAACCTACTGAATAATGAAATAGATAATAAAATTATTCAACAAAACGGAAAAAAACATGAAATGCTTTTTCTCTTTGCATTGATTCATTTTATGTTATCGTTTATGCAGGGCAATTTATAGCTTCCATAACCTTGTTCTCTATTGCTGCTACAATAGAAATGGTGAAATTCAATAGCCTACGAAGCAGCATGGTTTATCTGATTGGACATTTAAACAAACAATACAAAGGAAGGCATTTTAGAAAACGGACTATACACTTCGTGAAAATTCATATAAAGATAAACACAAGCAGGATAGGAAGATTTAAATAATTGATATTGAAATGTTCAGAACATATTATTTAAGAGGCAAAGTATGATTTGAAAATCTATAAATCAATATTTAGAACAATTTCCATGTCTATTAACGCATAACTGCTTTATACTCTGCTCTTTTTTTCTGGTAAATAATTTTTTTTCTTTCCACAAGATGAAACACACCCTTTAAATCCGGCTTAATGGTGGCTTATTGGACCTTAATGGTGGTTTAAAGGTTGTCTTTAAGTCACCATTAAGTCGCCATTAAAAACTCGTAGAAATTATGATGAAGACAGAATTATGAGTTGGAATAGATTTTGCGTAAATGATATTAAAATAACAAAAAGTTAGTTCAAAGATTCTATTTAAGATGCGTAAAAGTTTAATGAGGGTTGACCATTAAGTCACCATTAAGTTCAGCTTAATGGTGGCTTAATGGTAGCTTAATGAAGTTTGGACATTAAGCACCTGTAAGTTGCAGCTTAATGGTGGCTTAAAGGAATTAACTTCTTTAAGCCACCATTAAGTCACCATTAAGCTACCATTAATGCTTGAAGGTGGTCTTTCGTCTTGTGTTCCTCATTGTTACTTTGGACATACTCCTATGTTATTTATACATTGAGAGTATATTAACAGGATGCATTGATTCTTTGTCTGATTTTGTATTTTTGTTAATTCTCTTGTAAACTGCTGTTTATGAGCTAAGTCAGGTTGATATACAGTTTAAACTTTGATATTGCAAAGGCCACAGAGTACTTTTCATTTATGTTATGCATATATTTATATCCGTGAACCTGAGCAAACAATCCCAGAAGAGTCCTCAAAAAGCATACAAGATCTTGCTAAATCTAACTTGAAAGAATCACGGGAGGTTTCCGTAGAAGAAGAAGATTCAATTACAGTGAAAACAAAAACTGTTACTAAAGGCTCTATAGAACTATCAGAAATTACCGAGGATGGAGGAGGAGAAACGTCTTTGAATGTAATCAGGGGTCTTTGAGTTCAGTTATGATAAGCGACATGGAATTTTTTTTTCAGGTAGCGATATTTATATAGCAAAAGAATATAGTAAAAAAAGACATGGAACAGACACACGTAAACCAATCGAAGGTGAATACAGTAAGGATGTCGATCCAGCAGTATCCAGTGAAAACCAAACAGAAGGGAGTAATGAGGCATTTCATTCCTCGAATAAAAGTGACGTCATCACTAACGACAGCAATGACTCTGAAGACAAAAATGATTCCGAGAAATATCTGTTTCGATTACTTTGTCCTGTAAAATCTTACCTAACTGAAATCTTTCCTAAAAATAGAGATTCTAAATTGAGCATTGAGAATTTGAGATGCATGTAAGAAATGGTTCTCGGAGCCGTAAAGGGTAAAAGTTCATATCCTGTTCTAAGTCAATAAACAAAATCAAGCTCTTTGCAGGAATGATCCGAAAAAAGCGCTGTATACAAGGTTAGACAAATAGTGCGGATCGATCGGGATCTCTTTGGAAAAGACGTTGAAGAAATAGATCTTACTGACAAAACAATTCAGAAAACTTATCTTTCAAGTTATAGAGAAGAATTTTTTTACGATTCCAAAAGATGATATTGGCTCCTGACAAATGCATTCCTGGTGCGAAATGGCTCCATTACCATTGATGAATATGAAATACCAGATACATGCAACAAAAAGCAAAAAAATCCCCATAAAGCAGGCAACACTACATCGAAGAAGCCTTGTGATGTTAAAGTATGCCTGCTATGATATTTTTATCTTTGATATTTTTTTTCATCTTTTTTATTATTTTACTTTCTCTTCTGCAAACGAAATAATGCGTGTGATTGTGATATTTAGACAGTAAAGTATATAAATGTATACTGTGATGTATTTTCTAGTTTCTTTTTCACTTCATTCGTAGTTAAGAGACATTTTTTTAATTCATTTGAAGCAGAATTTTTTTTTCTAAAATTGTATATCAAAGGAAAAAATCAGTTGATGTGTCCTTCAGCTAGACATTTAAATATTCCGGAGAGATATTAGTACACACTGTAATCAACAGTAGTTAATTCTATTTATACATTATTATATAACAGATTGCTTGACATGATAGATGCCACAGAATATTAAAACTGTGTTATATTTGGATATATTAAAAGAAACAATAAAAAGTTAACGTTGTGGCAAACTTTAAAATAATGTTTGTTTGCCCTCTTCCCAACCAGGATAAAAAATCCATTAGAAAAATTTAATTACTGTTAAAATCTTTTTTTCAGAAAATTCAAAAAGTAATAATTAAGTTTTGAGTCAGGCCATTTATATGCAGTCGGTCGGGATAGGGTAAACAAACAAGCTATTTGAATAGGGCCTAAACGTGTCGACATTCACTGTTCTATTGTCAATATTCCCTTACTTTGTAGCAATATACAATACAGTTTTTACCTGTAGACGGGGTTAATGTCTCCTATTTGTGACAAGCAAGAGCAGGCTTATGTGAACTGGAAGCAAGCAAGAAGAAATTGAAAAAAAAAGAATATAAGCCTAAAAGTTAAAAGTTGTCAATTCGCAACTTTTCCGATTGATACAAAAATTAAGGTCAAAACTGACAAATGCTTTTCAGACTAACTTTTATGCTATCATTTACCCTCTGATATGTTAATGGATTTTCCAAACAGGACAAGGAGCACAAGGCGAATGTGATAATTTTGTAAGGAATCCTTGATTGTTGTAATGTTCACTATTTTAACTGTATTTTGGAAGAAGTATTAGATTTCAATTCTACCTCTGAAAACCCAACCTAACAAACTCTCAGTTACCTTTCCAAGGAAGAAATCCTTTAACACCAAATTTCAATGCTTATTACTTTTAATTTATTGGCAACTAGTTATAAACAGAGTTTGATCTTCCCTACATTATGCATGAGTTCGATGTACCATGTGTTTATTGTTGGGTTCTTATTTTCATTTTAAAACATTCCAAAGATACATTGTTGGGTCCATCAAATGCTTTTATATTTTCTCCTTAGAAAAAAAACAAATAATTATTGTCAAAAAAGAAACTTTGGTTGAAATGTGCCACAGCGTATAGCAAAGCAGCATTGACGCTGAGGAAATCATTTGTTGATCCTAAAAAAAGGATCTTTCAAATAATTTCAAAAGTCAGTATCATTTTTTAACGTTTGACCAACAATTCCTCACAATAAATTGAAATCTAGACATTTTTATGCCATTGACAACAGCTGCATCAATAAAAGAGGACCTTGAGACTATTCTTCTGTAAAACCGTTTCATTAAAACAATTCTAAGTATTCAGACAGCAACTCCAGTCCTTCGGTTGAGACCATATAAACCGAAGACTCGCGTCGCAGTAGATGCAGGTGCTGACAAGAAAAAAATCACCCCTTGCTCGGTGGCCCTGAGAACCGAATGTAGTACAAAATTTGCAGCTCTCCACCGGCAAGTGGTGGGGTCTCCATATGACTGAAAAATACTCGAGAAGGATTAAAAACAATATTCAATCAATCAATCAGACAAGTACTCTGAAGTTGAAATTAAAAGGATGTGGTGTTAATCATTGACAATTATTTTCCATGAAATTATTGGAATTCCGCTTGGAGCTTATTTATCTTTTTAAGCTTTATATCTATTTAATGTTAGTATGAAGTAGAATTCATTTTGATAACTTCTTCACGAGAAGAGGAAAAACACTTGTTGTGGCCTAAGGTCGAACTTCAGATACTCAGTTTATCAACGAGGTTAAATTGAGTATTGATTTATGGTTAGGTTCAAAAATATATTAACGCAATTTATCCTAGTAAACTCATATCACAGGAGGATGAAAAATTCCTGTTTAAATCTAGGCCTGGACTCCATCCCAGGGCTTCTGACGTCACATGCCAGCACTTCAACCACTGAGCCATTCAGACCCAATATACTTACATTGCAATTTCACGTACCGTTGAACCTGGACACATTAAAATTGAATATAACAGAGTGTCTGCCACGTATGTTTCTATTTGTTTTTTTACTATGGAGGATGAAGGCCAAATGATTTGAGCTTGTTCTGAGTAGGATCAATTTTTAAAGCGAGGCTACTCACTATTAAATCATCCACTTGATCAACACAGAGGGCTGACGACACGTTTTCTCCCCTCATGAACCTTGTCTGATCTCTCGTACTTCCAGGGTTTCGTGTTTTATTCCCCCTTTTCAGTTTGCATATTTATTTTTTTTAGGAAATCAATCATTGTTTGATTTTTTCACCCTTTACCTTAGAGATTCATCTTACACTTGATGTTTTTAGATATCCATATTCACTTGTTTTTCTGCCTTTTTGAGCTTCTTTAAGGTTCGTTATCTCCGCAACGTGAAATACATTGTAGTACGGAATTTGCTTGTAATGCATACTCCTACGTATTAGATAGCCAAACGTCTCCAACTATCGTTGATGGTACGTAGGATACCCGACAAACTAAACAGTGACTCCTTTTATTTTTATGTTTCTGTGTGAATCAAAATTGTAAAATATAGATTTTAAAATATCTAAAGGATTCCAAATACAGAAGATTATTAGTGCCCATCCACTGACTTCAGACACAAACGTTGCCGGGCAAGACAAACACACAGTCGCATTTAATTGGGAAAAATGCATTTTGACCACTAAAATAATTGTACAAAATGGTATGTACTGGCATTTTATTCCAGTAAGATGACATTTAGATTTCAACAAAAGACATACGAAAAAGAATTCAAATACGTTTTATATCTTACATGTAATTCGAGAGAAGAAAATACATTGAAAAGGAAGTATACTTTTGTTTAAAAAAATCTAAATAATATTATTTGTATTTAAACTAGGGATGGTAATCGATTGCAGTGTTGCTAATCGATTTGACGTTTAACGTTCCGAACGATTACACTGTATCCGTTAATCGTTTCAAGATAAACTTTTTGAATTCTCTTTTCATACACACAGGAAGACTAAAAAAACCGTAAGAATTTACTATCTGTGAATTATTTTGATCGGATAATGTTAGGTACATAAGAGAAAACTAGTATCTTATTTTTATTTCAACAGACAAAAAATAACAGAACTATTAATCTTGCTTGAGAAATCAGACAGAGATAATTTTCCGACACAGTTGTTATAGAAGTTAATTCTGCATTGGTATCATTATCAAAAGTATGTCTGAACTCTCATCTAATATACAAATTACACCGTTATTTCTAATAATATGAGTAAATAAATAACGGCAAAATATATACATACCATATTAAAAAGTGCTAAGACTTTGCGATGTTGGTATCAGTTTCAGTAACGTCAAAATGACGTTATTTTACGTGAAACTCTAAAAAAATCTATTTGACAGTACTCTTTTGTTGCATTTTTATGAGGAAAAAATGAAAACCCAGTAATGCCGCCAATTTTATTATGCAGTTCATTGAAAACACATGTAATAAAATTCTTTGCCATTTTGCATGCATATTACGGGAGGAAAATATTAGCATGATTTGCTTCATTTAATAAAAAGCTTTAAATTATGAGTTTAAAAAAAGTTGTTCGACAATGCATTTTAAATTTACATGCTTTTCATTTAATTCAGACATATTCAAAACAATTCCATACCATATCAGTAGGCCCTAGAATCTGTCCTTTGTAAATTGTACGATTGTAGACATGTTGTTGATTTAGCATTGAATTTTTTTTCGTTCAAAGTCCCCATTCCCATCCCATCTTTAGCCCCATCACATATAAATTGTACCATTACATTGTACTTTTCTCTTACGTATATCTAAATATTTCAAATAATTCCATTTAAAAAAAAGACAGAAATTGAACCTGAAAAATCATCGACCCCTTCATATCCTTCACTGTTAGTTCTCCATGTTTCGATGAAGCACAGTTTAGACTTTAGAGGATTCAGTTGTATTTATTCAAAAAATATTTCTCCTTTTCACCCCCTCTTTATATGCATTGCAACGTTCGTTTACTAGCATTCATTGCACATGTTTTGCTTTTATATATAAATACAACTTTAAAAATTTTAAATTATTCTTAGAATAAATTATTTTTGGTATATTTTTCTTTTATCCATATCCGGCTCATTAGCAAATAAAGTAAGATTTTTGGAGAGAGAAGAATCTCTTAACGTATTAGCTTACATTTTATGCATTGAACGTAATAACGTTAAAACGCTATATTTTTTACGTCTGTGACATTTATGTTGACTTTCAATTTTGGTTAGGATTTTGTCACTATTCTATTGAAATAATTTTTGAATATACCCATAACTTCTTGAAAAGATGCACATTGCATAAAAATACTCTAATTTTCAATATTTCTCTTTTTAATGACTACACATATGATTTATATCAATACATTTATAAAATTATTGCCAGATTTATTACTTTTGGACACTTTGACATTTATGTTGAGTTTGTAAAAAGCCCCTTAAAGAAAGACTTCTGTATAGAATCAAATCATTTTTATATCTATATAAAGTTTTGATTTTGCACATTTTGTATTAAACGTTGTTTGATGCCAAATAAGAAAAATAAACTCTAAAATGTAGGTCATTTGTTGGGTGTACATTTAAACGTGACGTTTTTGCCGTCAAATTCAATTGTGACGTATAGCTAAATGTAATACATATATGAAACATGGCAATTATTATTTAAATTTAAGGCATTGCAAGTTAAAAATCTTTCTAGAAATCTTTTTCTTTATAAAATGGCAACATTTGTAGAATTTAAAATAATTTACAGCACCAATTTTTCATCCAGCAGAACAAAATTTGCAATTTTAGGAATCTTAAAAACTTTGCGACATTGAACCTCAAAACTTTGTGACACTATATCTAATTCAATGTCCCTACATTGGATCGGTTACATGTAATATCAGAAACCCAACATACAATTCGACACAAAATATCAGTCTTATTTAAAATATTTTTCCATGCACACAAAAAGGATCATTGACATGCCATTTCATAATTGATTTTGCTCATGATTTTTTTTAAGTTACCTGTGAAATTTTATATTCATTCAAAAGTTTTTCGGATAACGCTTATCTATATCGCTGTCTTGCATTTTGAACAACGCGTTCACAACATTCGGATTGAACAACATCACGATTGTAAAACTTTACATCAGTTACATCATATTTTGAACTTTTCTGCTAAATTTTATCTTTGTATTGCTTGCTTTATGGAAATTATCAAGACTTTGTTATGGCGTGTGTAACGCTCCTGTTACCTATCTACATGCGGTTTGACGTAATTGATTGAATAGTCGATTAATATATTTGATAATTGGAATTTTTGATCGATATTCTTGCTAAAATGTATTTAATATACAATTACCGACCGAATGATATATAGTTTTCATACAGTGAATTGTTTTAAAATTATGGAAATAGCGCACCTGCAGCTGTAATCGCAATTATTGAATTTTTGACACCAACACCGTGCGCGACGTCTTAATGTTGATGTTTTAATATCATTAAAAAAATCACAAGACTCTCTAAGTAATGGCATGATGTTAAAAAACAGTGATTAACACACTTTACAAACTGACAAACTACCCCCGTAGTCTCAATCGGTAAAGCTATCATTACGTTCAAATTTAATAATCAGATGTGAAAAACCACTAATTCAACATTTTATTCAGCGGTTTCCTCTCTAAAAAGGGGGGTGTAAGCAAATTGCGTTCAAATTCACATACATTTTAATTTTTTTCTGACTAATTGATTACAGATTTTCAAACTGATTAGCATCGTTTTGACCAATTAATCGGTTAACCGGTTTCAAATTTCCATCCCTAATTTTGAAATTTTGTTTATAATGATTAAATTAAAAACATGAAAAGTAAGAATCTCAATTATCTAAAGGAATTATGTACAATTTTCCTAGTATGATTAAAAGGAAAACATACTTTGGTTTAGAAATTTAACAATTGAAACCAACAGAATACAGTAAAAACATAGATACAATGTATTATAATCCACATTAAATAGTGTCCTAAAATAAATTTGAAAAAAAATGCAGACAAATGCACTCATTCAAAAAAACCGCAGATCGCTCATTTGAAGAGTGTTTATTCTTAACAATGTTGCTTCTTGAAGCTTGTGAAATGAAATTTGTTGTAAGGAATATTGATAAGATTGGAGAGATCCCGAATAGTCTCCGCAGATTTGTTGACAGAGTCCGAGTATCTGCCACGAAATATCTCCGAGGAGATGAGGTATATGAATCTTGTTTTCATAGAGAAGCAGAGTCTGTAGATCCTGTAGAGATTGTTGTGACCTGACAGTGTCACCCAGTCTGTGGTGATTCAGTATAAACAACATGTGTAACATCACTAGAGGTGGGATGATTAATAAAGGCCAGCCATGCTTCTTGCAAATCTGCTGTTCTAACACAAATTCTTCTATGTAATAGTACTTTTGAAATAGCATAATGTTTAGCAATATTGCTCTACTCATCTTAGTACCAAGGGTATTCCTTTCCATGCAGTGCGTGTACATTTCTAAATTAACATGATTATCATACATAATATAGGGTAATGACATCCTCTCCTGTGCTTTACGTAAACAGCTAAGTGAATCTTCGTATCTACGTGTTCTGTAGAAGTACATAGCAAGATACAGAATTTCAGATAAAAATCCAAACTTACACGACAGTTTTAGAAAAGTATCTACTTTTGCCTTATAGAAAACCTTATTCCGAATTTCATTTTGATATCTACTACTCTGTAAGTATATGGCAGTATTCCGTAACACATATGATGTGATACATTGTAAAGATACTTTTTCATACAATTTAAGCCTACTCCCAATCATATTTTGTATCTGTTTCATATAAACTGCAAATTCTGCAATGCTATGAATTTCTTGATAAAATCTAGATAATTCTCCAAATAATCTTATATCTAATTCAGTGGTAGATATAATACTGTTATCGTTTGCATGAACTCTTAGTGTTCTGTTTACTAATGCAATACTGAGGAGAGGTCGGATTGTTTCACTTAATAGTAGACTTGATATCCCCTCACCATACAAATCATACAACTGACTAAACAGTAAGGTTTGTACAGAACCAGTGACTTTCAGTCTGAACATATTGTTTTGTGGAATGAAAAAATTAGGACATTCTCCTTTATACACCATGTATATTAATAGTTTAAAGCTTTCCAGAAACAAGACAATAGGTTATCAGGTGTCCAGGACAAGGAAGTATGTTTCTGTATGACCCAAAATACAATAGTTTTTATAAAATATGAGCAGAGAACGGGTGTATTGGTCTGACGATTAATTACTTCTTTCAGAAATAATTTGAAGAGACCATAACACAAAAATTGACAATGATTCATTGAATAAACGAGTTTTTGTTCTGCTCGAGAGAATGAGATTCTCCATTCTAATTCATTTTCTGGTTTACTTCCGATAGGAACAACATGATATCCACTGTTTAATATATCTGATAAAACATTCTGGTTTGGCCAGCCCGATTCACGACATCTCTGAATCCATGGAAATGCTAATGTCGGCCAGTGATGTGACTGGAAACAGAACGCAGTGTCGGTCTCTTTATCCTGGGCTAAAGAAAAGGTAGAACAAGGTCCATGATGGAAAGCAGTGGGAACAAAGGTATTTACAAAACCCAAATGGGTATCTCTAAATAATGTACTTGAAATGTAGACATTGGTATGTATTGAAACACAGGAGAAATTTATCATTGGATCATTTGATTTACTCATAAGTATAAGTCTGGTAAACCCTGGTAAAAGACCATCACACTCCATCAGAATGATGATGTTTTGTGAAACACGATACAGTTTTATCTGAGAGAGATCACATATCACCTTGTGGTTTGGAAGCCAAACCATCCAATCATTATCTGAAGATTCTAGTCTGAATCCCTCACGTTTACTCCCACTCTTCATGCTGTCAAATCTTCTTGTGATAAACGCAGGTTTTTTCACACTCTCTATAGTGTCCATCACTTCTCTTCTGATCCTTACCTCTGTGGGAGTCCCTACCCGATAACAAAGTCCCACGTATATTACTTCTGACATACCAGGTGTGTGATTCATCCCAATATATTAAGATACTCAAAAGTCACAACTCTGGAAAAAAATGACTTTAAGCTTAAAATTTTTCTGCTTAATTTCTTCGAAATATAGAGAAAGTGTTAAGCTATTGACCATTTTTTCGTTATGCTTTTTATTCTTGATTATCTTTTTTTTTTTTTTTGATTTTTTTTTTGATTGATGAAGTAAATGTTATCAATCTGAGGAGAAATTACATTCATGAATAAACTTTTGTATATTTTACACTGAAATAAAATTCAGTGAAGAATATTATATAAAAAAGATAGCTAATCATTAGTTTAAATTAAGAATGTAGAAAAAAGAAAATAGTGTAGAATATCATATAAAAATATAGCTAGGCTTTGGTTTTATAAATACTCTATGATCTGTTGGTTAATGAAAAAAAAATAGCGCAATCCCAGATAGCACAACAACGTTATTAAAACGTTATAAAAACGTTTTCAAAATGTTACAAAAACATTTTCTAAAACGTTATTACAACGTTATTTTGTATGGTTTTTTTAACGTTATCATAACGTTTTTCAAAAACATTGTCCTGCAACGTTTTGAAAACATTTTTAAAAACGTTTTCAAAACATTTCTAACATGTTTTAAAGAAATAAAAAAGTACAAAAAAAATTATTGTACTTCCTACACTTTTAATTAGTTTAAACCATTTCACAAATGTAATCCATGAACTTTTTTAACATCCGCACAGTCAATAATAGTCTTCTTAACATAGAAGATTTGTCACAATTGAAATTAGAAAAAAAAATCACAATATCCTTCCTTTGAAAATCATTCGTTTGGCACTTGGGCTTCTTTGTTTTCTTCTGAAAAACAAAGATATAGAGAATAACTTTAGAATATTTACAAACTAAATAAATAAGATAAATACAAGGAAATGTGTATGTTCTACAGTTCTATAAAATATATACTAAATAAATCTATCTCCGTAATAATACATCCATGTCAGGAAACTTCAAACATACCTTAAAGTATTAATACTCCTGTAAATCCTTTAAGGATGGTGTGTAGCAAAACCTCATTATGCCCAATCCCTCTTATAACATGTTATCTTTAAAAAGGTACCAAATAATATTTGGTATTTGCAAACAGCCGCTGTAAATGAAAAATTATATTCATGTTTAGAATTGTAAATTGAAAAATCCAACATGACACTGTACATAAATAGAAATTAGTTTACATATCCGAAGAAGTATTTAACCAACTCCATCGTTAAGCCCCCCCCCCCACACACAAACTCATCCTACATATCATGTTTAGAAGCTTTCAAGTTGAAAATCTCTCTCTAAGCCTGGGGTGATTATACTAGAGTATACATTAATAAAGAAAACTCACACTAGATACAAGTCACAATACATATGTAAATGCACAATCATGATAAACTTCCATGATCAGTTTACTTCAAAAACAACCAATTAACCGCCCTCAAATATCCAGGATGTATACAATCATTTACAAGAAATGATTTAGGCTTGTACAAACACATACAACTATAATCATGATAATAATTTTTCTTTATACATGTATACACAATGAATACTACTTTAAATTCAACATACCTTACGGTGATGTAAAATATTCCCTAAATCCCGTTCTTTGTCTTTCAAGAATGCTGCCCGGATTTTCAAAATCTTGATAAGTTGACCTATATAGATCACGTGGAAATAGTTTGCAGCAAGGAGCGGTTTCATCAGCACTGACCACGGCATCCCGCTGTGTCAATCAATTAACTTTTGACAAACGCATTATCCAGGAGGAAACAAATGCACAGCTGTACTTTGTTGAACTACATCACATCTTAGAAAAAATACCTTAAAACGGCTTTTTATACATTTTTTCACAATGTTTATTTTTAGGAAATCAATGTGGTATTTAAAAAAAAATTAAAAAGAAGAACTAAATTAAATAAAAATTGGTTGAAATTTATTTTTTCCATATTAGGCTTTAAAAGATATCACCAAGAAATTAATAAAAAACAAAAGAAAAAAAAGGAAATACCATGTGTATTTTTTTTTTTTACGAATTGAAATATAGAGATGTTTGTTGTTTCTATAACGTTTTAACAATGTTTTCCAAACATTTTAAGACAATGTTATATTAATGTTTTCTGGTATCATTTGTAATTAAAATTTATTATAAATTTCATTCAATTTAAAAATAAATATTCTTAAAATTTGAGTCAACCTACACAGCGCTCTGTGTATATTCTTAAAAATATCATAGTATGAAATTTTATAATATTTTTTCCAATCAATCATGCCAATGGAATGTGTAAACATTTGTATAATGCTTTTTCAGCAATAAAAAAATGATTCTTATTATCATTATAAAAATGTTATGCAAAAATGTTTTCTAAAAACTTCCTCCCAACCAGTATTAAACGTTATGAAAAACATTTTAAAAATGTTTTTGAGAAACGTTTCCTAAAAACGCCATTATAACCTAGATAAAACATTATAAAAACATTTTTCAAACGTTATGTCAAAACCGTTTTGGAATAACATCCTTACAACCGGAATATAATGTTATGAAAACGTTTTGTGCTACCTGGGATACTAACAGTTGACAAATTGAGCAAAGGCATGTAGAATTAAGGAATAGAGTTAATGATAGGAAATGCTTTTAATGGATACATGAAGTATTTGGAGAAAATAACAATATTATTTAAAGGAAACATGCATTGAGGTTGTTGAAAAACCAAATTAATTTTTTGTCAGTAAATTAGAAGGTTTCAATTTTTTTTACATATGAAAGAAAAAAGCACCTAACAGTACCTGTTTCCTAAACGTCCGAACAAAACATGTTTTTACAAATGAAAAATACCCCGACTAAATTTAACTTTCGGTTTGTATTATGCACGGTTACCTGTACTTAATTCATGAAATCAATACCAAATCAATAAAAGTAACAGCATTTAAAAAAGGTTGCCTGACTAACTCAATCAATAGCTGCATGAGGAGTGATAAATGTTTTGAGTAATACTTTGTGGGTTTAAAATATGTCCTTACCTTTATGTTTTGAAAACCATGTGTAAATGAAATCCTTGATTTGTATTTAACTTACAGAGGAATCATTTCTACACTGCCTCTGCCTTTGGATGTAAATTGAAAGCTACATTACACATATTATTATATAATATCAATACTATCTGTTATGAAATCATGCATTGTGATTATTTTAAAAGATGTATATAATTCAAAACATACATTTTGTCGTAGTGTATTTATTCCACTGAAGTAAGCAATAGTGATTTTTTCATTTATTTTTTATCTTAAAAGGAGGGGGTGCCACTATCATATATTTAGAATAAAATAAGAAAATTCAACATTTAGGCCTTTGTGGAAAGAAAAATCCTAGATTTTGTACAGGTTTATTATCCATTGTGTGCATCTGAAACGGGGATCGATCTATACAAATGTTCATGCATCTGGAGACCATGACTTGAACTGTGTTGTGTATAACTGGACAAGTCCATTGATATAGTAAACGTGTTAACAATATCGGGATCGGGAAACAAATTAGAACAAAAACCATTTCTTTAGTGTTCCTCGTATCGGAAAAACGAAATAGATAACATTTGTTAACAAATAAGAATTATCGTGCCTTACAGTGCTGTGTTTATCGTTTCTTAATGATAATTTTAAAAGTAATGTCACCAAGCCTAGACAAATAACAAACAAAAAATGGCAGATACCTAGTCTTAGATTTGCCAAAATTTTCAGATACCAAGACTGATTATCTTTGTTTTTATTCGCTTGATTTTTTATAATCACAGAGACACCCGAGTTTATATGCAAAATTACTTTTTAATTGTTTTGATTATGGAATGTACGGAAGCCCTGGAGCGACATTGGCTTGTTACTTGTTATGACTTAATTGTTATAACTTTTTTTGTTTTAACTTATTTTTTGTGAATGATTCGTACTAGAGATAACTAAGTGTAAAAAGTAGTGTTGGCAACGAGTACCCGGTTAACCGGTTAACGTTGCGAGTATCGGTTAGTAAAATTGCTATTCGGTTACTCGGATAAATTTAATTCTACATATTAAAGGTATAGAAAATGAATGTATTATAATCTGAAAATGTATACTAACTGAAACATTTCCCTAATTCTAGATACCGTTAGACTTGATCTCGTGCATGTTTGTAGTGAATCAAATCGTTTTGATTAGTCTTCACATTTTATTTAATTGATAATTTTGATTGCTAAGGGTAAACATATTTTGAAGGCCTGAATTATAATTACCTCATTTGATAATTTATCTAGATGCCGCCGCAGACATAATAAGCTTGGAGTTGTAACAAAAGAAAAGCTGATTCAAATCTGTTAAATCACCTAAGCTTAAATTATTCGGAAACGAGCGATTTACTGGACAATCCACCTAATAACTATTAATTATGGAGTATGAAAATAATTATTCTCCTTGATTGCGACATGTTTCAGGGGCTGAAAAAGAAAGTGTAAAATGGTGATTGACGATGACGTATTTATTTGTCTTCTTTGTGTGTCTAATTCCCTATTCATTTCCTTTATTTTAAAATCATAAATCTTTGACGATATCGCATGTGTGTATTATAAACATAATGTCCCTATACAGTATATTTGTGCATCACTACTACCGATAAGTAAAGAATAAGATAAATAATAGATATTGATACTTTAACCAAAAATCATCCGAGTAACCGGGTACTCGATCGGAAGATAAAGCGAGTAACCGGTTACAAAAAATCGTCTGATTTGCCAACACTAGTAAAAAGGCTATTGAAACATGTTGCTTGGCTTAATTTTATGTAAAAAAAAATAATGTTTAGTCCTATTTTAACTGTGGTTTTTGAATGAGAAATTGTAAAAGTAAATATTATTTGTGTTGTTATAACTTATAAACTTTTTCCTAAAAAGTTATTACTTAATTCTTATAGGTCACTTCCAGCTTCCATAATGATTGAATACAAGATCATGACAACTAGTTTATCTTGTCGTAAGTAATAAATTCAGGGACATTTTTTTCTGAAACTATACGTTGCCCCCATCTTTCAAGCCACTTTTTGTGAAGTAAACTTGTCATAACAAATTTAAAATAGCTACAGTATGTGATAATTTTTACGCTATATATTTCATTGAAAAACCAATTTTTATAGAAATGTGTTGTGAAGTCAACTCAAGCTCAATTTTTTTGATTTTTTTACCTGTATCATGCAAAATTATTCCAATTTTCTTGTCTTAAAATGATAAACAAAACAATTCTCAAATCACTGAGAATAAATTATAAAATTAACAAGACAAAAATTTCTAACCTCAAAATACTATGATTTCTGAACAAAATTAAGTCTTAAAAGTTTTATTTTGTACTTGACCTGTAATTTCATTGTAATGCCTATAGATAAAATTATTTTGAGATAATATGAAGAAACTAAAAAGAATACTGCATTTTATGGTGTTTTGGTCATAAAAAATGATCAAGAAATAATATTGCATCAGCATTGCAGAAAAATACATTTTTTAATGAAATATATAGTTAGTAACAACATCTATACACGTAATTTTGAAATTAGACAAATCTTCATGAACATTTGACAACATTCCTTTTTTGTAAAGTACGTTATTATACATTAAGGATACGATTTTAATCGATGGAATTATGATTTTACTATGAATACTCAAATAAAAGCATTGAACTTCATTCTCTAATGAATATAAAGTGCATTTAGAAACTGAAAAGAAATGATAAATGCATGTATTAGCGAAACTGGTGATAACTGTAAATCGTCAATCCCCTATACTACATTGTATGTCACTAAACTAACATTGTCAGTTTAACAAAACTGCGCGCTGCTTGTAAACGAATGCGACTCGTCGGGGGGGTGTTGGGGGTTGGGTGGGGGGGGGGGGGGGGGGGGGGGGTGCTAGATTTGCCCTAAGTCACTAAAGGTTGACATAACGTTACATAATTACATACAAAATTATTTGGGTAACAAATTTATCATGAGGTATAGCTTAATTTTTAGATATTTTATCAGTTCTCATTTATCATCTGACAAGTATAATCTTTATACACTTTAGTTTAAAATTTTGATATTTTTGTGTTTCTTTCAGGAGTTCTTCTTTTAAAGGGAAACAATATAGTCTCAAATTGGCCTCGACCACTAAGCCCATTCAAAAGAAAAAACACAAAGATAGAAATCAGATTTAAGTGCGTCAAAATGAGAAATATTGAACCAGCAGTTTTAGTCAAAATAGCCAATGCATGCTTATAGGAAATTAGTAAAAACACTTATCTTGGGGTGTTTTATACTATCTTACAATGTAAATACAACCATTCATTGCAATCGAAAAGATAAATATTGTCTGAAAAAAAAATGGCAATAAGTCTTTTATTTATTACAATTGATTTGATTTTAAATATTAGTGTTTTAAGTCTTTTCTTTCCAATCTTATTCATGTTTAGAAAACAATTCTGTAATACTACTTATTTATATTGTGATTTTAACATAATCTGCGGTGCATATGGATGGAAATTATGCAAATCTTGTTTATATATATTTTTACCGAAAAGGTTTAGAAGATGACGATTTATTCGTAAAAAAGGCATCTTAGGAGTCAAAACAAAACAGATCTACTTAATGATACATTAAAAATCTCTTCATGTTCATACACATGATTGCTTCTCTGAAGAACCTTTTAGAGGACAATCTTTGTCCAATGACTCAGAATTGAATAAATTGGAAAATTTCTCTGATAATGAAACGACAGATATATCCCAGCAAAAAGTATCAAAAATTGAGTCGCTGAGCCTCGAAGAGGAAAATGATTTTAATCAGGATCCAAAAGGAACTACTAGTCAAGTAACTCAAGACTATATGGAAACGGACATCATACATGCTGACTCGATTTTAGATGCTGATACATCCCTTCCCATTAAATTGTTAAACTCCGGAAATTTAATTGAAATATCAAAAATTCAAATTTTAATTGAAATATCCAAAAATTCTAAACTGAAACAATCACAAAAGAATTTACAGCTACGTTTATGCCTCTTGAAGGTACCGAAAAAATCAATACGGTATGTCCAACGACAGATTTTTCACAATCACCAATATATCCAACAAAGGAAGGTACGAATAAGTCAAAACAATTCAGCCAATTCTCGTTTTGGGAAGAAGATTCCAGCTCAAATGAATCCATAACTGAGACTTCATCAGCAACATAACGAATGAATGAAGGATATGGAAATAACGAACAATATTCAATCTCAACATCCATTAAACAAATATACAAAATAAGAGCAGAGCAAACACGGACCTCCGAAACATCAGAGGTGGGATCAGGTGCCATGGAGGAGTGAGCATCCCCTGCTGACCGGTCACACCCGCCGTGTGCTCGTTGTCATAATCAGGAAATAACGGAAAAAATCCGTGGTCAATTCAGTGTATAAATAATGGACTAACAATTGGTATGAAAAACGTCAGTCAGCATTTCATTCAATGATAAATTGTATTTGCTGACAAGGTCATTGTATCGACCATAGAATTTACGAAATGATGACTTTAAACGAGACTGTTGATATTCTTGTTTCATCAACTTGCTTGTCAATAATTTACCTCGTTTAAGAAATTGTTCATACGTAGAGCATGCTCTTGCGTATCGAATCAACTGAGATATAAATACTCCGTATGCAGGTGATGAAGGTATATTGCTGCATAAGTAAGGGAAGTTGACGATAGAAAAGTTAAAGTCATCACGTTTATCATATAGCTTGGTTGTTAGATTACCATTAGTGTCTTTTTCAAGTAAAATATCCAAGTATGAAGCAGAAGTGTCGGACTCTGTGGTATCTTTTATCTCAAGCTCACCAGGATATATCGTGTCGACGTAGGAATGGAAATTATCATTATTAATTGACAATACGTCGTCGATATATCTAAATGTCGAGTTGAAGGCCACAGCAAGTGTTTTCTTCTTTTCACGCAAAAGATTTTGCATAAATTCTGCTTCATATGAATATAAAAATAAGTCTGCTAATAACGGAGCGCAATTTGTACCCATGGGAATTCCAATAGATTGTTGGAATACCTGGTCTCCAAAAACCACATAGATATTGTCAATCAGAAACTCAAGCATCTTCTTGATGTCAACTTCAGAGTACTTATGTGTGCAATCAGAATCTGTTTTAACAAAATAATTTTTCAAATGACCAATGACGAGGTAAGTAAATTTACGAGTTCCATTTTTGTTGAAGAAGCAGCTGTCAATGATATCAAAAAGCCTGGATTTTAATTTGTCGTGGGGAATTGTTGTGTATAAAGTTGAAAAGTCGTAAGTTTTTAAGCTGTTGATTTTTGTAAAGTCTTGTGATTTCAAATTGTCCAAAAGTTCTTTAGAATTTTTAAGTATCCACATCTGATTTACACCACTTCTTGAATATATAGTTGTACAGTACTCTTGAAGTTTTTCCTTCACTACTGTCAATATTTTAGTGAGAAGTAACGAAAGAGGCTTGGTTGAACATTTACTGGAACCTGCAATGTATCTTTGTTTGTAAGGATTCTTATGAAGTTTCGGAATCCAATATATATAAGGTAGTTCAAATTCATTTTGGCTCTGTGGAATATTAAAAGTATTCAAAACTGACAGGTGATTTTGAAGAATTTCTTCCTTAGAAAGAGAAGTATATGTATAAGTAGGATTACCACTTGTAGAATTAAATCCAAGTTCTTCTAGAATGCAATTTATATAATGAGCCTTACAAACGAAGACAATGTTGTTACCTGCTTTGTCGGCAGGAACCAGTACGTACTGATCGTGTAATCTATCTAATTCTTTTTTCACTTCTGGTTTATTGAACACAGAAGGATAGATGGTTTTCATTTTGCCCCTCAATCTTTTAATACGTGACTTTAACATGGATCTGATACATTTAATCCATTCTGACAAGGTGTCAATGTCTTCTTTTTCATATCTAGCCCATCGTCTGGCGTAATTTTCAACAGAATCCATAATATTTATGAAATTCTGACGCCAGTTGAAGGATCGGGGTTCCCTATATTTAGGACCTTTTAAAATAAGTGATCTAAGGTCCTCATTACGAACTATTTTTACGTCACCTGTAATAACGTGTCCAGCTAGACTATAGTTATAGGACGAAGAAGAACATGAACACGAAAGGGGATTACGAGGGTCGTTCAATAAGTAATGCAATACTCAGTATATCATAATAAATGTTGAAGCATTTGATTTTATTTTTTAATATTTTAAAAGTTCTATTTAAGATCTATTGAACACAGAAAACCCCACGAATTTTTATAGTGTTACCGCAAAGAAATTCATTTTTAAAGTAAGCATGGTCACTTCACTGAGCTGAAAACTGTTTATAAATGATCTTCGCCAAGAAGATGAAAATCAGTGCGTATTTGAGAAATGCTCTTTTTACATAAATCGCAGCAAACCTCATATTTAAGATAAATTTTTCATGAGTGGACAAAATAATCTTTAAGGCTGTATACTTTTCAGATGGATTCAATGATTTGGAAGAAAAAAACAAGGGTTCAAATATAACAGCCAATATTGTCAATTGAAATTTGTGGGGACATCACAAAATATCGACCTTGTGTGCCACATATATTTTGAAAATGCTTTACTTACATAGAAAGACATTGTTAAAATACTTAACATTAAATCGTCACAGCATTTTGTAGAATTCGGACAAAGGAACAACATATAACAATATTTCAATCAGACAGGTGCCCTATTTTCTCACAAATTTCCAAGAGAGAACATTCGTTAAATGTGCACACGGTTTACATAAAAACACATTTTTAAACAAAATTGAAGAATTGATAAACTTGCTTAATGTATGACGAAACATTGATGCTATTATTATAGTCGTAAAATATAATTAATGATAAAAAATGAGGAATCCAAGAAAAGGGTGTCATTTAATTAGGATAAAGAGAAGTAAAGGCTGCTAACATGTTTTATTAGTTTCATGTATTTAAAGAGGTCAATTTAAACATGAACAAGCATCCAAATAAAGTACAAGCAATAGTAAGTTTTATCTTCAAATCGCATAAAGGAAAGTTGAATAGATTTTTTGCAAAGGAAGTCCAAAATTCGGTGACCATGATATTTTTCCTGTCCTTAACAACGCAGCTGAGTATACTCTTAGAGAAAAATTAAAATTGTGAAGAAAAAGAAGTATACATGACTTTTCAATTACCCACATTAGTTTAATCACAGCCACTGTGAGATCTTTTTGTCCCCAAAACACATGAAAACAATCAAAGGAAGATTGTACAATGTTAGATATGTCATGTGAAATGATATTCCTCAGTGTCTTTGGGGCACCCCTAAAGATGAGTATGCTGAGGATTTCTGTTCATAGATTCAGAGACTTGAGACACATGTAACTGGTAACAGGGAATGCCTTTAGGGATTGAAACTATTAAGAATATGTATTACGTACTTTTCTTACTTTTAGATGACATGTTGCATTATTTATTAAACGACCCTCGTATTTTTCAGATAGTCGATATCCAGGCCATGTAAAGTGTTTTTGTAATTGAAAAGTTTGGAAGCAATGGTCGAAGTATATTTGTAGGAAATACAAGGCGTAGTCTTTAACTTGAAATATGGTGGAACACAAGACTGGACCCTTTTGTGATTAAGAATATTACTTATATTAACCGCGTCAATTCCTTTATTGGCATATTGAAGTTTAAGGAAAGAGACGGATTGTTTTAGCTGCATTTTCTTCCGTGAAACGTGCGGGTTTAAAAAGCCTAAAAGAGGATGACTATGGATTGACCCCATTAGACGAGGGTCATGCTCGGACACGCCACGAAGAGTCCGTCTCGTCAGAGTTAAGTAATAGCGACATCGAGGCTTTACTTAATTAAGGAGGAGGCTCTTCAAACGAAGTAGATATATTACAGACAGAGATCAACTTTGTTCGTGGATGATGTATTCATATTAGAAGTTCTTCCAGCAATTTATAGTGAAGATGATTTAAGATTATTAATTTTGGATTTCTTTTGTTGTTTGTTTATTCTTTCACTTCTATTTTTCTTTCTTTTCTTTCTTTTCTTATCATTCGTTCTTTTCATCTTTTTTCTTTTACTTACTCCTTTGTCAAATCATCGATATGTGTAATTGATTCGATAAATTGAATTAAATCTGATTTTGTTTCAAAATACACATTAATACAAATCTCTTTCAATCTTGATTCAGTTCCATCATTGTGGCTTTGTTATACACATACCTTGTACATATGAATGCATAAGACTTTTGTATTTTTAAAAATCTAATATAGTTTTTTTTTGTTAAGAAAAATTATTGCAAATATGATCATGAAAATTATTTGCACAAGTTTATGGTCTTTTAATTTTTTTAAAAAATATCGCATATTCCTTTCATTTTCACTGTTTTTTTTTTAATTTTGAATCTTGAACAAAACATATTAGAAGCCTCTGTCGTGACTGTAGCTCTACTGCTTTGCTCTTTTAAAAAAAGGAAGAGAAAATAGCAATTGCATTTAGAAATTTTGCAGCAGTAATAAATAGAATAATGATCCATGATTAAGTATCTTTTTTGCCACGATTGCAATACATGTAACACTACATTATTATGTATGAGTTGCCTTTTAAATAATTTTTACAGTGATTACAATTTGAGTAACCATAGCCACATTGTTCATCAAAATATTAAAAATAAATAATAAGGACAATCGTGTGTGTACATATAGTCTACTTGCCGAGCTATATTGAAATAAGACTTAAAATGTACAAGGAGTTGCATTCTAATAGTATTTTGAATAATTATTTCAAGTTTCTACAGCAAGACCCTTTAACGAAATCAAAACTCCATTAATAAATATGTATCTTAGAATAGGCTCCTTGTGTTCTAACTTATATTGGATCCATACTAAAACTGCAAGAGGAATAGCATTTTAAAAGAATTTCAAAGACATCTTTGTATCAAGTAGCCGTGACAACACCGTTCATCAAAATCAAAAACCAATATAAAAAATATTTATCTCAGTGTACTCTAGTTATGTGTCAAGATATATTAGAATAGGACCAAAGATTGTAGAAGTAGAATATTGAAACATTGTTTACAGACAGACAGACGGACGGACTAGGGACACTTCACTATGGCATAAGTTTTTCTGGTCTCTGACCTCTGAGATAATACATTTGTAATCAAAGCTGAACATAAATATGAAGTAAATGTCACTACTACAGTTCCTTGGTTTAAATCTATACAGATAAATATAAATACTACAGTTCCTTCGTTCAAATATATACAGACACGCTTTATTACAAAAACGATACACAGAATTGTCAACAGTTGGAATGGACCATAACAATGGATTTTTGCATTATACTTTTGATTTTTTTTTCTCAAGGGCAGGGTTTATATCGTTTTTTGTTACTCTGATTTTTTTATTTAATGTTGATTTACATTGTTTTTCTCACAATTCTGCCGTTGTCTTCATCTTATCAAGAATCTGAATAATCTGTATGAGTTTTCAATTTATATCAATTCATCAGTATTAAACATATACGAGGGAAATACCTTGAATCATTTCTATTCTACCATGTACCTTAAATAGTAACCACTACTTTAAATTCCATATCAACTGAGTTAGGGGTATAGTTATGCAATTGTGTCTGTGCATGGGTGAATGATTTCACGCAGTGCGAGAAACGTCAGCAGATTCATATGTGTTTCAATATAATATTTTAGAATCTTAAATTCCTTTGCACAAATAATGTTTTCTCTCGAGTAAATAAGAGACGATAAACAAAAGTGATGAAAATAATGTACATTCTATAATTTTCGAATTTTACATTAAGGGTCATCTCTGGCCTGCAGAGAATTATTAAAGTTTAAAGCATCTGAGGTCTTGAATATTTTCTCCTCTATATTGTAATGTATTTTCAGATTTTCACATTTCTTTCCATCGCATGTCCAATATATCTCCCCCATAAAACAAGACATTTTCCTCCAACAACGAAAATTTGACCGCCCTCCCTCCAAGAAAAAAAATTATATAGAGATTTGACATTATATACGCATCATGACATTCTTCATATTGTTTAAAAATAAAGCTCTGAAATTTCCTTAATAACATTTCCTTCCAAAATGAGCTTAATTTTTCCACTGTATTGTAGAGGAGATAAATTGCTCTATAATATTGAAAATGGTTACCTCTCCTAAGGCAGTACATATAAATAAGATTCGGTTATTCAAAGTTAATGTTTATCCAGGAGACGTTTTCCTAAAAGTAAGATAAATAGTCTAGTTAATCATGTAAATGGAATTCTATTAATAGGTATTAAAAATCCCGAAGTAATATTTAAATCACCAAAGATTTTTAAAAGCCTATCCCACTTAAATAGGTTACACATAATGTAAATTTTGCTTCCTCCTGGGTCGAATTTCATAGCCTAACAATACTATTTACATCACGCAATGGAATAAGTATTTTTTAAAAACGCCCATTCTATTAGTTCAAATGCAAGCTATTCGTAATGGTGTCCTTTGAACACTGTGTACTTTCCGAAATCAGTTTCCCGTTTTTTTATCATGTACTTTCACTTCAATTTCTTTGTAACTGAAATCATCCCTTATAAACATTTGTTTATCAAATATTACTGTGTAAAATAAAAAGAGACAACGTCCTCTTTACAGGTAAGTACTCAATCACCATTTCTGAAAATTTATTACAAATTACAGAAAGATGATATAAATTAATTGAAAAAAATGATACACATGTATAGTAAAAATGATACACATGTATAGTAAATTTATGTTTTTTAAATCAATCCTTCAGCTTATTGTTCTAATGATATGAGTGACCAAGTACTCATTTTTAAAACTTTTTAAGAATAAAACTGATTTTGTTTACTCTTGGATAAAATTTGTTTTCATCTGCAGGAAGGCAGTGATTATATGAATTGTATTTGATAATACACCGGTGTGTATAAATTTATTGTCACCATCTTCATTTTCGGTTTATTGAAATAAATATTAGAGGACATACTCCATGGAAGGAGATATAACATTTTTATATTATATTATTGCTTATCAATACAAAAACATTAAATTAAGCACAACTTTCATTTGGTATTGGTGTTTATTCAGATTCATATATAACGAATAGAAAAGTACCGTTATTCAACCAAAATATTGATCTCCTCTATTTTGCGAAGCCAATGAACTGAGTAGCTGTCAAATAGATATATGTAAATATTATAAACATAACTAGCTAATTACTATAAAGCACCAAAATAAATATTAAACGCCAAATTTTACATAATGTTAACCTATCATAAATACAGGATATCCTGCTTTCACAACATATAGCCAAATTATTTTATTCCTTTTAGTATTTGTTTTATTCAAATGTTTCAGATGACATATAGATGTATAAGACTCAATATGGATTTTGAACCTAGACAATCGGCGGTGAACAAACGCAAATGTATGTATATAAATATAAGATATAGCACAGCGGAAGTAATGTTTGGTCAAAATGAAGTAAATTATGTAATACAAAGGATATTTTCATCTATAAGTCTATTAAAACTTCATTTATCTAGACATTACTCAACATAGCCAGGATTAATCTTCAAAATTAAACATTTGTATTGTTTGTAAGGATGAATGCATTTCTCCGATCTTTTATTGCATTGCTACTTAATTTTAAGACATATCAAATGTCTACGTGTTAGTGTATTATTCTCTTTCTTTAAATTTAAATTTTCTTTAAACTTTAAATGTCTATATGGATATATTTGTATAAATGATTTAAGCGATAGGGTCAGGCAAAGAGGAATGTGAATTTGAAGAAAAGAAACGGAAGTTTCAATCTGACACAGATCTGATGGTTCACTACAACCTTCAATTTATCATGGTAAGGAAAGTCTTCTCGAACAGCAAGTATCCAAAATCCAACCAATCAAAATCGGGTCTGAAAATGATGATCAACAAGGAAGAGGAAATAAGAACAATTTGGATTCCGATTGTTTTAGAGAAAGGGGCGGGTATGTTGCCTACACCATTCACAGAAAAGAAATATTACCCCTTCCTGTGGGAACATTAACCTTTGAATCCGAAACTACTTTTTTCGACAAACTTGACAAATGTCAAAGAAGATAAAGATGGAAATTACATTGATCTTGCTGAAGATTTTAGAAAGAATTACATTAAGTTGACATCAAGAAGTTGCTTGAGCTTCTGATTGACAATATCTATGTTGCTTTTGGAGACCAGGTATTCCAACAGTCTATTGGAATTCCCATGGGTACAAATTGTGCTCCATTATTAGCAGACTTATTTTTATATATTCATATGAAGCAGAATTTATGCAAAATCTTTTGCGTGAAAAGAAGAAAACACTTGCTGTGGCCTTCAACTCGACATTTAGATATATCGACGACGTATTGTCAATTAATAATGATAATTTCCATTCCTACGTCGACACGATATATCCTGGTGAGTTTGAGATAAAAGATACCACAGAGTCCGACATTTCTGCTTCATACTTGGATATTTTACTTGAAAAAGACACTAATGGTAATCTAACAACCAAGCTATATGATAAACGTGATGACTTTAACTTTTCTATCGTCAACTTCCCTTACTTATGCAGCAATATACCTTCATCACCTGCATACGGAGTATTTATATCTTAGTTGATTCGATACGCAAGAGCATGCTTTACGTATGAACAATTTCTTAAACGAGGTAAATTATTGACAAGCAAGTCGATGAAACAAGAATATCAACAGTCTCGTTTAAAGTCATCATTTCGTAAATTCTATGGTCGATACAATGACCTTGTCAGGAAATACAATTTATCATTGAATGAAATGCTGACTGACGTTTTTCATACCAATTGTTAGTCCATTATTTATACACTGAATTGACCACGGATTTTTTCCGTTATTTCCTGATTATGACAACGAGCACACGGCGGGTGTGACCGGTCGGCAGGGAATGCTCACTCCTCCATGGCACCTGATCCCACCTCTGATGTTTCGGAGGTCCGTGTTTGCTCTGCTCTTATTTTGTATATTTGTTTAATGGACGTTGAGATTGAATACTGTTCGTTATTTCCATATCCTTCTACATACCTATTGAAGTAAGCAGCACAAACAACCTTGAGAATGGAAATAAAAGTCAAGCACAATCGCCGAAATATAAAGAAAAGCAGTTTGGAAATCTCTCAAAAGAATCAAGCCCAATTTTCTTGGATAAGGATTCAAACGCTTTTGACTCCAAAACTGAGAGTACAACTTTACTACAACTACATCTACCAGAAAATAAAGAAGATGAAGATTTGAATCATCAAGGAGAGACCAGTCAAGTATCTGAATGCGATGAAAAGTCTTTGGATTCAGGAATACTGGGCGAAATCGAGTCTTCAAATTATTACGACATTTACATCGAAAAAGATGACGATACAAATGTAAGCGAGTCAACGTTGATTGTCAAAGAATAGTTATCGAAGAAAAATGACCAGCTTCCCCGAAGTCACAAGCAGACAGGAAGTAGCAATGACGTTATTGGGTCTTTAGAGGAAAATGATGATGACACTGAAGACATGAATGATGAGAACGATTCAGACAAATATTTGTACAGACTACTGCGACCTTAAGAAACTTATAATTCTGGAATCTTTCCCAAAAATAGACATTCCAGTACAAGCCTTGAAGATCATGTTTGTAGTGGGTCTAGTAGCAGTATAGAGTCAAAGTTCATTTCCTGCTCTAAATCGTTAGACAAGATCAAGCTGTTTGCCGGAATGATCCGGAGAAGATGGCGCAACGAACTAAGACACATTGTGCGGATTGAGCGCACCCTTATGGGAAGCGATGTAGAGGTAAAAGATCTTACTAACACAAGCATTCGAGAAACACACCTCACCAGTGACAGATCAAGAAGAAATTCCTTACGATTTCATGAGATTATATTGGTTCCTAGAGAATGCATTCCTGCTGAAAGCGTTAAGAGGATTGGTCATGTGCAGAATGGTTCTTCTCATTTTGATGAATAAAAATCCAACAGATATCTTCGATATCAAAAAAAAAGTTAAGACGAAATATTGAAGAAGACTTTTATTTTTAATGTAATGTTATGCGATAATATGACCTTAAACAGACAGCCATATCTTACCTGTTAGGAGGACCATATCGAGTTTACTGGGTCAGGGGACAGGTGGGTTTTGTTGATGTTTACTTGTTTGTTTACTTGGCCAGCCCCTTACTCAGGTGTCACACAGCAATAATATGTTGACACCTTGTGCCATCAACAACAGATAAGCTCCCAAGGTGACCAGACGTGTTTTACAGTGCTCCTCCTTATCAGTAATTACCTATGCTGCTAATCATGGTAAATAATGGAATCGATTAATCTGAATGAAAATACAAGTCTGTTCAAATCTATTTTGGATACTTTTGGATTTTCATTTTCACATGGAAAAACTAATGCTGATGATGAAGAAGATTCTTTAATTGATGTACCTGATTTCTTACGAGTGAAATTCAACCAACAGAGTATCACTTTGAACTATGATGAGGATAGGACTGAAGACATTGTGAGCACTCTAAACAGTGAACTTCTGTTTGCCAAAAATGGGTTCAAAAACGGAAGCATTTATAAATCAGAAAATGGCAGTGTTACAGCGACACTATATAAATCAACTCAGACAATCCATGTTCAAGGGAGTGAGAGATTTGCCTGGCTACGAGAATTCATTGGACAAATTCCTCACCTGCCAATAACTGAGGTTAGTAAAATTGAAGGGATGTTACAGCCACAAAATACTTCCACCCCTAAACCTTGTAAATTGCAAGATATGGAAAGCAGACCATGTCATAACTGTAACAGTTCTCAAATTATTCAAAAACTGACAAAGTCTATTACTGATCTTTCTGAGGAAGTTGCGAGACTGAAAATGGAGTTGCATTCTCTTCAGAACAAAAACACTCAGTTAGTAGATGCAACTACTCAAACAAGGGAACCACCTACAAAAACCAAAGCTGTTGATACGCGTGACATAAAAGATACTTGTGTAGAAGGCGTGTCAAGACATACACAGTATACCCGAGTTGAGACAAGGGAATTCTCAACTTCCACGGAAACCTTGTCAGCCCAGAAAGAGCAGAAAACCTCCAACAGACCGGAAAAGAACCGTACCCTGGCTACCGACGTTCCATCTGGAAAATCTGTTCTTGTAATAGGTAGCTCAATCTTACAGCGAATCCGTACCCGTGGATTACTAAAAAATGTTGCAGTCCGTACAAACAGAGGGGCTCGACTGTCCGATATTAGACGGATTCTTCAGGGAATTAACCTAACACCATTCCAGTCAATCGTAATCCTTGCCGGTGGAAATGATGCTTCCAGCAACAGAGATATTGAGACAAGTGAATGTGATCTCACCGAAATTGTGCTTGATATCCAAAGGAGATCGCCATGCACCGAAATTTATATCTCAGAGATACCACCACGAAGAGATACAAGTGTTTCTCAAATAAATGAAATCATCAAATTTGTTTGTGAGGAATACAGTGTGAATTTTATCTCACTCCGAAATATGTTCCAATCTTCGGATCTGTTCTGGAAGGATGGGATCCATCTATCCGACAAGGGAACATCAACACTCCTGAAAGCCTACGATTCTTACGTTCGGATTATCAAAACGCGTCGTTTAAATGATACACAAAATATGCCTGGAAATATGAATGTGTGTTTCTACTGTGGTGAAACTGGCCATTCCTCTCAGAATTGTCGGCACGGATTTAAGATTGTCTGCTGGAACTGCCACTCCCCGGGCCACAAAGCAAAACACTGTTCATATTAGGAATTCGGCAAAGAAGAAAATGCCGAACATTCTACCCTCTTAAATTCAAACCCCTTTAGTGTTTTAAACAATCTCTGTGCTGAATGTGGTGAAATATCATGCAAATGTTCTTATATCTGTATTGCACGTAATATCAAAGACCGATCAGTAGGATCAGATGTAGCTAAAAGTTTTATGTCTTCTTCACAATCAGTCAGTAACTGTAATGTAAATCCTGTCAAAAAAATATTTCATACGAAATCATGTACATCCTCCTTTACTAAATCAACAAAACAAATTCCCAATTCAACAATTTCTACAAATAATGGTCATTCACAAAAGGAAACTTCAAATAAATATAAAAACAATTTCGGACTCGTCAAGAAAGGTCTTAGATTTGGAAATCTAAATATATGTCACATCATGCCAAAAATTGATCAACTTAAAATTCTTTTATCAGGATATCGCTCTATGGATGTATTTGGTATCTGTGAAACATTTTTAAATGAACAAACAGACAACTGTGAGTTAGATGTTGAAGGATTTAATTTTGAGAGGAAAGATAGGTTACTGAAATCAGGGGGAGGATTAATGGTCTATGTCTCCAAAAATTTACATTACAAACGTCGAAATGATTTTGAAATAGGTAATATTGAATCCATATGGCTTGAAATTAATATCCCTAATTCAAAACCACTTTTTTATTGTACCACATATAGGCCCCCATCTGCCACCACCTGCTGGGTAGAAAGTCTAACACGGGAGATAAATTGTGCATCCCGCTGTGACGATGCTGAAATTATTTTAACAGGTGACTTTAATATCGACCTGATTAAAGACCCCCCAAGATACTGGACCTCTGCTTTTGAAGAATATGACTTCACACAGCTAATTAATGTACCTACACGAATTACAAACACCTCATCAACTCTTATTGACCATATTTATACGACCCTACCAGAAAACATATGTGAATCTGCAGTACCGTCAATTGCAATATCTGACCACTATCCTGTTTGTTTTACGAGAAAATTAAATAATAACACCAACAAATTCAAACACACAGAAATAACATACAGAGACTTTAAACGATTTAATGAACATAATTTTCTTGCAGACTTGAAGGAGGTTAATTTCCATTCATTGGAATTATTCTCTGACCCTAATGAAGCACTTAATAAATTTTATTCACTTTTTAATGCGGTATTAGATAAACACGCAAAAGTAAAAACAAAAAGAGTTAAGCATGACACAAGACCTAAATGGTTAACTCAAGAAATTCTGCAAGCTCAACACATGCGTGATACCCTCCATAAAAATAAAGACTTTGAAAATTTCAAAATATGGCGCAATAAAGTTACATCACTAATTGAAAACGCCAAGATTAGTTATTACAAAACAGCTATAGAACAAAACAAAAATCCAAAACAAATGTGGGATGTACTAAACAATTTAGCCTCTAAATCTAATAATTATATTCCAGCTGCACTTGCTAAAAATAATTATATCACAGAGGACACACAAGAAATAGTAGAAATGTTTAATTCTCATTTTTCAAATATTTCTACAGAACTTCTTTCAGGCATAAGTAAGGAGGAAAATGACTTTACAAATCTTTTAGATTTTGTTCAGTCTAAATTGGGAGCAGACAAGTTTTCTATCCCACTCATAAATCATGATGAAGTACTAGCTTTACTCAATAAACTAGATATTAGTAAATCTTCAGGTGTTGATACCATCGGGCCACGTTTATTGAAACTTACTTCACAGATAATACATAAACCTGTGACCCATATTATAAATACTAGTATCAAAACTGGCATTTTTCCAGATAGTTTTAAACTTGCAAAAGTTACCCCAGTCTATAAAAAAGGAAACAGATTAAATCCAAATAATTATAGGCCTATTTCTATTTTACCAACATTATCAAAAGTTATTGAAAAACATGTGGCAAAATATATACGATCTCTTTTTTCGGATTTTGATCTTATAGTAGACTCTCAATCAGGCTTCAGAGAACTACATTCATGCCAAACAGCCCTTACAAAAATTACAGATGAATGGTTAAATGAAATGGACCAAGGTAAACTTGTTGGTACTGTTTTTCTTGATTTCAGTAAAGCTTTTGACCTTGTCAATCATGATATTCTACTTAAAAAACTACAATGTTATAACTTTGACGCAATAACTTTACAATGGTTCAGATCATATTTAAGTGAAAGACTTCAAAGTGTACATCTGTCCAACAAACATTCATCTTATCAGCAAGTCACAGCGGGAGTTCCACAGGGATCTATTCTAGGTCCTCTTCTGTTTTTATTTTACATTAATGATCTTCCCTTATGTATTACAAAATCCAAATTAGACTTATTTGCAGATGATGCCACTTTACATGCATCAAGTAAAGATTCTCAAACTATTGTAGATACATTATCAACGGATATAGCTTTTATAGAAAAATGGTGTTCTCAAAATCAAATGGTTCTAAATGCTACAAAAACTAAATGCATGTTAGTTGGTACGCATCAAAAGAGATCAAATTTTTCTGAGCATGAAATTAATCTGTTTGTATCTAACAGAAAACTTGATTTTGTATCAAATGAAAAAATTCTTGGAGTTTATTTAGATAATTCTTTACAATACAATGTACACATTGACCATGTTTGTAAAACACTGTCACGTAAAATTTCTGCCCTCCGTAGAATTAAAAAGTTTCTCCCTATTCAAACACGCAAGCTGTTTTACAATGCATATATTATGCCTTCAATTGATTATTGTTTAACTGTTTGGGGTAATACATCTCACTCAAATCTTGACAGAGTATATAAACTTCAAAAACGTGCTGCAAGATGTATTTTAGATGCTCCTCCTGATGCGCCCTCACAACCTCTCTTTGAGAAACTAGATTGGCTCACAGTGTATGAGCAACTTATTGTAAATAAATATGTTTTGTTATATAAATCATTGTTCAACTCTCACCCTACTTATCTAAATAGTATGTTTGACTTCCAGTGTAATAATCGATACAATCTTCGATCTGAATCTAATTTAGACCTCTGTGTACCATCTCATAAATGTAAACTCTTTGAGAACTCCTTTCAATACTCTGGTGCTATCTTATGGAATAATTTACCTGTACATATAAGAATGTCTCAAACACTCAATGCTTTCAAGCATCAAGTCAAAAAATTTGTAAAACAATGTAGAAATAGCTTATGATTATTTATTGATTTTGTATATTTATATATATGTATGTATGTATGTTGATATTTTGTCTATAGAAGGCCCCGGGGAAGAATAGTGCGTGCACTAATCGGGTTACCTTCTTTAAATAAAGAATTATTATTATTATTATTATTATTAAACAATATGTCTGTTTGTGAGATTTTAAAGCGTAATATTGTTTTCCTATAAGTTTGTTTATAAGTTTATTAATGCAAACAAACATGCTATTTATTTATTTATCTTTTTATTGTAGAAATAGTCTTCTGCAAATACAATAATTGATGAAGTTTTTTATTATTTGGCGTGTTGCTGTGATTTTAATAAAGTATTGAAAAAAAAAACTGCGTGCATTTTGGCTTTGTTTCCGTTTGTTATGGACGACAATTGTCGCTCAAAATTCTTGCTCATTTATTTGCTTATTTTTCCGGAGCGCTGTATGCTATTTAATTAGTGCAATTACGTATTCTGGTGTATCTGCCGCAACTAGATACAACTAAATGCGGGTATCAAATTATCTGATCTTGAAAATTCAAAAACAAAAGGATAGCAGGTAGTAAACCTTAATGGACACTGTATGTAATAAGCACTACTCGGTATGCAGAAGGTACAGATAATCTGTCAATGCATTTTTAGACAAAGTTTTTCTAGGCTGTAACTCACGAAGATGTTATAGACTGGGTAAAAGAAAAGATTGATATAAAAGACGTGAAAGCAACTCAGGTTATAGAGAAAGACTTTAATTATTCGGTTGAAAAAGGGGCAAACAAAAGAAAAACCTTTAATGTCTGGGGTAACGGTATAAAAAAATGAACGGCATCGTTGTTCAAGGCTGACAAACAAATGTGACTATCAAAGATGTCCCTTATTTAACTACCAGACTCTTTCATGGCTACAAAATTAATGAATATCATTACCACGTAGTACATGTAGCAAGCAACATTAAACATGGCCCTATTAATAACACAGCTTTTTTTTAAAACTGCACACTTCACTTGCAAATATTAAACTGTGCACCTACTCTGCCAAACTTAATAAAAGTTGGAGATCATGAGGGCAGAATCTTAGCAGATAACAATCGCACGAAATGACCTTATTGCAGAGAATATGTTCACCACTAGTACAAATGTCGTAATAAACTCACAAACAAAGGAATTTGCTTTAATTATAACAAAAAAGGTCATTTAGCTAAAAAATATAAAAATAAATGTATGCGTAGATATTGTAAAGAAGAAGGTCAGAGCAAGGCAAGGAAAACTGCGAGGTACTTTCTGAAAAAATTGATAGGGCAATTTCTTGCGTATGGAATCAACCAAAATTATAAACTCCTTTTATGCATGTGGAAGGTACATTCTACAGTAAAACTTGGTTATAACTGGGTTATAACTTGGTAATATCGCTGGGACCTATAAAATAACTTCGCTTTATATCCGTAATTCGTTATAACCGTATATTAATTGCTCCATAAAAATAATGCAAGGGAATTAACTAATAGACTATTGAAAAGGTAAAGTGATTATTATAAAGCTTGTTTGTTAGATTAATACTTACATGTTTAACAAGTAAAATATCTAATTAGGAAACAGATGTTCCAGACTCTGTGGCATCTTTTATTTCAAGTTTACTGGAATATATCCTATCGACATAAACATGGAAATAACCATTGTAAATTCAAATACATCGTCGATGAAGTTATCTAAATGTCGAGTGTTCTTCTTATCATGTATGAAATATTTGGTCAAGTTCTGCTTCAAATGAATACAAAAATAAATCTACTTATAACGGGGCGCCGTTGGTACCCATGGTAAGTTTATCCATTCTGACAAGGTATCAAGGTCTACTCTTTCATGTTTTGCCCATCACCTAGCGTAATTTTCCATTTAATCCAGTTTATTTCTTAAAATACATAAAATGGAAGGGTTATTCGAGGAGTTCGTAGACTCCTGTCATATCTTTTTTGTTTAACGTCACATGCTAACTAAATTTGGTAGAAATAATTTCACAGTAAATCCAAATGATTTCTATTTTTTTCTTTATCATGATTTATTTCAAACGTATTCAGAATTTAAAACTGCAAAAATGAGATATCGGAGCGGGCCAAAATTTAGTTATTCACAACAACACACGAAATAATCATGACAATGTCTGAAGTTATATTGTCTGTAAAATGGAACAAAAGCAGGGGGAAATTCTAAGCTTTTAAATTAGGAACTGTTACATTGATTTATATTCAAATTTTTGGTTTAATGTTTTGATTCTTTGAAAAGAAATCAATTTTGGAAGATAAGTAGCCCTCATTGAAAGCAACAAAATTATGAAATTGAATAAAATCTGAGTGACTTTACGCCGGATAACTCAATACTATGAGTACAGCTAATATTTACACGTGATTAATCTCTCCCTATTTTCTCTAAATTTATCATTTCAAAATAAGTGTTTGAACAAGACATTATTTTTTAGACAATTTAATCGCGGAAATAGCTATATGTCTTAAGAAATATGTAAGCAAAAGCTATAGGTATTTATGTTTTTAACAGTCCTATGATAATATTTCCCCGAATTCTCAGTTGATTTTATTTTACATGATATTTTCCAATAATGTACATATAATATCTTTCTTTAAATTATATTAAATGCCATATCATTACAGTATATATAACGCCAAAGTTAGATGTTGTACATGAAAAGATAAGAGAAAAAAAGGAAATTAGAAAACATACCGGTATTATTAGAAAATATAAACCGTGTTAAAAACCACAAATTCTATGTTATCACATAATAAATTTTCAATGGAACAATCCATTTTAGTACTTCGTGGTTTAAGTTCCTTTTGTCATTACTTTTTGGGGAAAGAAGAAAACATAACCATAACACTAAAAATTAATTCAATTGCCTGTAGTGTAATTATTCTAATATAATAATTATGATGTTTATTAAAATTGAACAAAATGTGTCATTTCAATGCCATATAGAGTAAAAACGAATCGTATACGATGCTCAAAAATTTCCAAATAAATCAGGATTATCAAGTTTTATTTTTCAGTTTTAGCACGCGTATTTAGCTACTGATTTATGCAAATGTTATAGAAAAAAATTATCAGATTTCTGTGAGACAAGAACTGTTTGATTAAACTTAAATACAATATGTCTCGTTTGATGAATTACAACCTGTGAGATGAGAGTCATATTTTATGTTACACCAAGCACATTTTCTGTACCCCTTACCACGATAGTAGGTTAAGATCTTGTAAATGAAAGATGCCTACACCTTTACTAAATTTGAGGAATCAATCCTTTAGTGATGCTTTTTAACTTTAGCTCGGTCAAATAAGGTGTTTCGGGTTATAATTTGTAGGTAAACAACATGAAATACCATACCTTAAGCTGTCGTTTTCCATGAAAAATAAAGAAAATCAGTCGTGAATGTGAGAGGTTTTTTTTCATATTCGACAAAGAAATTGTATCCAGATTGTCTACAATGTCTCGGAAAACAGTAATTTTAATATTCATGGCCTCTTCTTTAAAATAATATGAAATATAATGTAGGTATCGGGATTACTTTTCATATGACTTCAAATTGAATGCCATGAATTTACATATTTTCCACATAATTCTGCTGAAGTCATAAAGTAGGGAAAAAGAAAGTTTAAAGTGATTATGACGTCATAATGGATAGCACCACAAAATTATACAGAAGTATTGAAACACACAACTGTTTGTGAACAGGACAGAAAATGTAATTGTTAATTATTACGTTCATTTTTTAAACCCTGCACACATCACTGCATACTGACTGACAATATTGCAGTGGTGTTTTTTTTTCATTTCAACTTTATGTTTTCTTAAATAAAGTCAAGTAATTTCAAACAATTAGATAATAAGTACATGATAAAATACATTTTTACTATATCTCAGAGTGGAATACTATAGTAACGTATTAGTCGTGATTTTATACCGAAACTTTTATAAAAAGGTGTATTTCAAATCTGAGTTAAAGCGCCTTTGATACAACAACATCGGTAAAAACAAATCAATTTAAAAGCTAGTAGGTATTAATTCGTAGAGCGCAGAATATGAAAAACGAGACCCATTGGGGTAAATCTGATATATGGTTTCCATTACTGGTAAAATAGCGGGGAATTAAAACAAGAGATTATCAAACATCTCCTATTGAAACCTTTTAATTGTCTTTTCCTCTCACATATATCTGTTCTGTTAAATGGCTATATTAGGCCCTAATTGTTTTCAGTTATTTTTTTCAATTTTTTTAAATTATTTTTTTCCTAATATTGGCAGAGCATTTAATTTATATTGTTCCAAACACTGATGAATATATATTAAAACCGAAAATATTTTTAAAAAAAATTACCCCGAGCTCAAAAGCAGTTGCTTCAACCACATTGCCAGGCGGGCGCCTTCGAATCGACATGTGAGAGGCTGGGAGGCCTACCAGGGAATAAACTGGATTGGGGTCTTTGGAGGGCGGGAAAAGACTTTTAAAGAGGTAGGAATGTTGCAGTCGCCGGTAGATAGATATCTCTGTTGGTAGAGCACCTGACTAAAAAAATTTGAAAGGAGTCGAGTCCCACACTGGTGTACTACATTTTTTATGCGTCTGTTTATATTGAGAATTGAGGATTGGTGTTTGAAGAGTTTTCTTTTTGTGGAATCAAAAACTATTTCTTCTAAAATACAGTTTAATTAAGAACCTCAGAAGCTAAGTATATACTGTTTTCGATACTATGTTTTGTTATCTGGAACCTACAAATATTTTTGGAAGGCTATCACGTTAAAGTACGTCATGTCTTAAAGTCTGTCACGTTTTAGACTTTTCTAGATTGAAAATGGAGTAGGTGAAGGGATAAGATGTTAGACGTTACCTGAATCTACCTGATTATATTAATTTACATATATATAAGATAATTAGGAGAAAAAAAATTGTAGGTCAATGTATATGTCTTTGGCGTTGTCTCACACCGATGGGGTTTAAGTAAGTATTAGATTTTGAAAAAGAATATTATTAACATTGTCAGTCATTTTCTAAAACTTTCATTATGAATTCACGTTTTCGAGTCCTCAGAAAATATTAGACGTCATAGATATCATCCGACTACTACTGAACCCTTCTTATGTATAGGACATTCTTTTCTCTGTCTAGAATTGGAATATATGAGAATTGACTTGTGAGTATGTTTTGTTTGCTTGCCTCTTGTTTGAAATCTCTCTCAAGAAAATTTCTCATTCATATGAAAACACCACCACTTCCCGGTGACAAGCCGCATTTTAGTGTTCTAAACTCGACATTCAGGTGCATTAAGGGATGTATTTAATGACAGCACCTGCGGCACAAAACGTCGGTGTATGCATAATTATGTAGACGTTCAACATTTTGTACATCCAGACAGTGTAGGCAAATATATTGTTTTTAAAGAATAATTTATGTGAGTTGAATTGCATGCCGAATTTTAGATATTAATGGAGAAATGATGGATCTGTAGATGAAATACTAGGTCTAAAGATGGCAAACAAATTATAAAATCAATAAGTGTGCCTTGGTACATGTAAACCTATAAAGCTGAGAGAAGGTTTAGAGACAACGAGTTCTATCTTTTTTGTTCGGAATGTACGATTTAAGTTCTTCTGAGTAAAAGGCTCAAAGAGCTAATACTATGGCCATCTGTGCGGTGTTCCTCGTGCAATATGTGTTGTGTGTAATCTTATAAGAATATGGCCCATAAATCATGATCACTTTGGCGAATCAATGTCAAATTTGTCAAAGGGTATCCATGGCCCAAGGGCTACCATTTATATTAAAATTAGGATAGGATCCTAAAACAAGGATAGATACTCAGGAAAATAAAACCAAAAGTACTGGTTGAGAAGAAATTGCTGTAATTAAAAAGAAAATACACCGTAAAACTTGTATTGAAGGTCCCATGAATATGTAGCATGTTAAACACATCATATAAATTAGAAGATACTTTATTTTTAAAAAGATATATGGTTGGCTGATTGCTGCCGAGTACGTGAAATGCATCTTTGCAAACCACGGACCAAATATACAATCCACTTCCTTACTTGTAGGAGAGAACTATTACTGGACTGAGCGCGGGTATACACGGTTAGACTTGCCTTAAAGGACATAAAAACCCTTTATACCCGTTTTTACGAGCTTAACAATTTTTCATTTGGAATAGAGTACTTTTCTCTTTCTTAACGCAAGAATTAGCTGACATTTATTTCTCAATCAATGAAAACCAATAACCCAAACTACAATTCATTTTTATTAAACCATAAAATAAAATACATATGCAAAATAAGTTTAACAATTTATAAGAAGAGCGATTCAAGGTCCTTGGGCCTCTAATTACTATACTTAAAATATTTCATATTAAATTCGACAATTATTTAGCCATTTTTTTTCTTCAACAAAACAAAAACTAGATGCTGTCATGAGACAGTAATACCTGCACTATGGTGTTTGCCTCTAAATACACACTCCTTCATATTGGACTTTCCAAGGAAGAAGTCAAAATAATTCTATAATTATCACCGTACATGTATTCGTCAAATTGAACATAAAATTTTCAGGTGACCATATGATCTATGAGCCTCATATATGTATTTTGAATACTTAATTCATTATCAGTCTGAAATAACAGAATTGAATTAATGATTGAAGTAAATTACTTAATTAGATTCAGATAAATATTTTGCCCATAATTTAGAACTTTTTAAATTTACTTTCTCAATGACATAAAATATTATTTTAGTCAGTACAAAGCGTCTTTGATGAATTTATCAAAATGTGCAAACTGATTTTAGTACTTGGTCAGGAAAACACCCATTGAAAATACAACCCGATTAATTTGTCAATGCTTATCTCTCTCTCTCTCTCTCTCTCTCTCTCTCTCTCTCTCTCTCTCTCTCTCTCTCTCTCTCCCCCCACACACACACACACTTACACTCTCACTCTCACATTTTTTAAAAATAGACCTAGATGGCAAAGTTACAGTTATTAAAACATAGTTTATTATGATAGTTTGAAATTTGTTCTTGTTCTAAACAGTTTTACGTGCGAACATCTTATTTTCTACATTCACATTGGGTTTGCGTCACCCATTATCTTATTTATAGATATCTACTCTCGGCACACCTCGGCCGATTCATACTGGCAACGGAATCAGCAAAGGTTTGTCGAATGAGATTATTTAGCACATGTATGCTGACGATGCAGTGTGGTCAGTTAAAATCATTTGTGTTTTAATTGGATTATATGGATTATATTTCATGAATTCGTTGTCACGACCTATGACATTCGGTAAGTACAAGATTTAGTATAGATTGCATAAAAATAAATAAATGCAAATGGTTAGGTTG
>PRKT01001123.1:90234-104111 GCA_003671525.1 Saccostrea glomerata
ATACATGTACATATTTTATATTCAACAGATATACATCTGGTCATATCTCTAGTTCTCCCTTGAATGAGACATGGTGATATAAATTTTAAAAAATAATTTTGATAAGAGTTGGAAAGGTTGTGCATATTAAAATTTACTAAGCTCTGCGGATGAATTAGATATACCAGTTTAGCTTTATTTTGCTACCCAAAGCACCTTGATTAACTATTTATAAGCATACTGTTTTCTGAAATGTACTGATTTCTGTTGTCCATCTGTTTGTCTGCAAACTTTTCACATTAACTTCTTAAGAACCACTGGGCCAATTTCAACCAATTTACATTTAAATATGCAGGGGACTTTTTCCAACATAAATCTTCTTCTCAAGAACAGCAAAGACATTTATTGTCCCCCATTTTTGCTAAAGGTAGGGTTCATTAAATCTCATTTGTTTGTCAATGAATCTGCCCATCCGTCACAATAAATTTAACCTTGGTCATCATGGTCATATATTTTGAATGAGAAAAGACAGGACTTTTATATTAAACATGTGTATTAGTATTAAATGGGACAATACCATTCTAAATACATTATGATTTTTATTACCCATGACCTTGAAGTTTGACCTAATTTCATAAACAAATTAATTGCCTTGAATTGACATTTTGAAAGATAAATGGAAGGGCATTCATATTACCTGTGATAAGACTTTTCCAAATGTATCATGACTTTTTGACTCTGTGACCTTGACCTTGAAGTTTAACTTAGTTTTCATTAATGTTGCATTTCCTTTTCATTGAGAAGGAATTCGACTTTCACATTTCATTAACAAAATTTCAAAAGAGTGAACTCTTCCAAAAGAGGATAAGACCACTGTTTAAAACGAAAACTAGGGAAGACTGGGCTTTTTCCATATAAAACGTCATTTTTCGACCCTCATTTGACCCCCCTAGGGCAAAATCAAAATTCCAATACCTAACTGCACATCTAAATGACCCCACCAACCATCTTCCGAAAGATGATTAGGCTGCTGAGTAAAATGTGAGAGGAGTTCAGTGAAGACGGAGCTTTTTGCTTAAAAAACGTCAATTTTCAACCCCCATTTGACCCCCCAGGGCAAAACCAAAGTTCCAAAATCTTACTGCACATCTACATGACCTTACCAACCATCTCCTAAAAGATGATTAAGCTACTGTGTAAAATGTAGGAGGAGTTCAGGGAAGAAAAGTGTGACAGACGGACGGACGGACGGACGGACGGACATGAGTAACAACAATATACCCGAACTTTCTTTAGAAAGTGCGGGTATAACAAAGAAAATTAACCCCAGATATCTAATTTTTTTTATCATTTTATTTTGAATCATGCAAATTATTTGTATATTACTGTATATGTATGACAACACATGTAAAAAAGACAAAACATGACATACGCATAAACTAACATAGTTAATGTCTTAGAGTTAGTAATAATTATTATTCTTTAAATGACTTCTCTAGTTTATCACTTAGTTCATTCTTAACAGTGTTGCTTCCTGAATCCTATGAAACGGTTTTTGCTGTAATGAATACTGATATGACTGTTTAGATTCTAAAACGTCACCACATTTTTCTTGGCATATACCAAGTATTTGCCATGAAATGTCCCGGATGTGAGCAGGTATATTGAATTCATCATCATTAAGTAACGAAGTCTGTAGATTATGTATAAACTGGTGAGACCTGACTTTGTCACCAAGTTTCTGATGATTCAGTATTGCCAACATGTGTAACATAACAAAAGGTGGAATTGCTACCAAAGGCATTAAATTTTTCAAACTAGTTATCTGTTCCAAATGTAGTTCATCCATATAGGAAAACCAAAAATATAATAGAATTTCTTTCATTACTGCTCTCCTCATTTTATTACAAAGGGACATCCCTGCCATGTAGTGTTCAAACAGATCTTGATTATCACAATCAAAATAAATTATGTATGGTACTGACATTCTCTGTTGTACTTTCTGTAAGCAACTGAGCGAGCGCTCATACCTCCCTGTTCTATAAAAGTACATAGCAAGATACAGAATATCTGACAAACAACCAAACGAAGAAGACCTCTGTAGCAGAACTAATGCCTTTTCAGCCTTGTAAAAAGCCTTATTGTTAATGTTAGTTTGATAAAAAGGACTGAGTATAAAAAATGCAATATTCCGTAACACCTCTGCAGTAATAAACTGTAAACTTACTGCTTGAATCGGTGTCAAACTTCCTCTAAGCAGTTTTTCTACTTGAGACATAAGATCTACATTGTCCTCAATCCTTATAAATCCCCAGTTCACTATGTTTAATTCTTGAAAAACTCTAATATCTACTTTATCAAAGCTAAGAATATCACTTATTTCCTCAGTACAGACTCCTAAGCTTCTGCTCAAAATAGATTGGCTAAAGAAAAGTCTCAGGGTTGGACTTGATAGTAGACATGACATCCCTTCACAATACAAATCATACAACTGTCTGAACAGGGATATTTGAACAGAACCGTTGACTTTCAGTCGAAACATGTTGTTTTGGGGGATGAAAAAATTTGGACACTCCCCAATATGTACCTGAAAAAGCAATAATTTAAAGCATTGCCAGAAACAATATAACAGGTTATCAGGTGTCCAGATTAAGGAGGTATTTTTATGAATAACCCAAAATACAATTGTTTTTATAAAATACGAACAAAGAACAGGTATATCACTCTGCATGTTAATTACGTCTGTAAGGAAAACTTTGAAAAGACCATAACACAAAAACTGACAATGATTCATTGAAAAAACAAGCATTTGTTCTGCTTGAGAGAAAGAAATTCTCCATTCATCTTCATTTTCATAACTTTGTGTACTTCCGATGGGAACTACATGAAATCCTTTGCTCAAGATATCCGATATAACAATCTCGGAAGGCCACGTTTGTTTTCGACATCTCTGAATCCATGATAGAGCAAATTTTGGCCAGTGGTGAGACCGAAAACCGAGGCACATATCTACTTCTACATTTGCTCCCATTTTAATTGAAGTACAAGGCCCATGTGGAAATGGAGAATTTGATAAGACATCTAGGAAAGATGGTAAAAGTATATCACGGTGTAGTGAACTTGATATATAAACTTCACCATTGATCAATTTACTAGAGACTCTGATCATTAGATTATCAGATGGAGTTACTAGTTTTAGCATGCAGTATCCCGGTGGTTGTTCAAAACACTGCATCAGAATTACACTGTGGTTGGGTGAACGGTAGAGAAAAATCTGTGAGTGGTCAAAAATTACTTCGACGTCCGATGGCCAGAGCATGACATCGATATCTGAAGTTGAATATCTTAATCCTTCACCTCTACTCCCTAAATTCCTTTTCTCTAATCCTATTTTGGTGTTAAAAGGTTTACTCATCATATCCTCTATGTCCATCAATTCCCTCCTAAATCTAACATCCGTAGGTGTCCCAATTTCATGACACAGAACCACATAAATATCCCGTGAAAGTCGAAGAACATCATACATTCCGATATGATTCAAATCGCAAATACCTGAAGAAGAAAAAAAAAGTATTTACCCCTGTGTCGTGATGGGATTTTTCTTAAATGAAAAAAATATTTCTTGATTGACCCTTGTTATTCATTATGTATGCTTTTTTGCTGGCAACGAGATAATACCATATTGATTCTTTTTACCTTTTATAACAAGCGTAAAATTAGAATTTTAATTCACACAGATCATGAGCTACTAGATCAAAATCAAAATATTGTATTTTGATTAATTCTCCGAAACCGTGATTTTGGTGAACAAGTATACAACCGAAGCATGAACAACTCATCCTTCTAACAATTAATGGTGATAATAGATGTGAACTGCTTTTCATTCTGTAGCGTTTAAATATTGCTGAGATTACTCCTTTGTTCTTGCAGTCTAAAAATTGAACTTATTTAATTGATCAAAAATTAGTTATACAACAAAAATGAAATCAGGGTCAAAGGTAAGGAAAACAAATGATGATGCAGTTGAATAGAATACATCAGTATGAACATTTATCCACTTATGAATTTTAACTACACTACAGTGTCCATGGAACGGAGTGAAACACTTATCAAACTTAAATTATCTTTTTCAAAACTTGATACTGGGGTAATGAATAAGAAGTGTTTTCCTGAGCTTGAAGCCAACATGAACGAATTAGGTAATGTTTTTGACAGTGTGAAAGGATCAGCAGATAATAATAAAAAGACCGCTGATAAGGTTAAGAAAAAAATGGACAAGTATACAGGTACAAAGAAAGCATTACAAGAAAAACTGATACATGTAGAAAATCTGTTGTCCAAGCTTTAAAAACAAGGCATGGAAGGAAATCTGACGCGGTTGATTATTGAGAATTTCATTGAGATCTTCTATTGAAATCTGTAAGAGCAATTTTCTCTCTAACTGAATCTGGCTTGGGAAATATGTCATCCGTAAAATGATAGTTAAAGTTGCTCGAAAAAGTCCCTTAAGAATCTATTTTCAAATAATTAATAAAACTAAAAAAAATCTTAGAAATCACAAAATCTCGTAATTACATTTTATATAAAGAAGAAAGTACAGTTTGGGCTTTATTGTGCCCTAAATTTCAATGTTCTTTAAAAGTTATGAAATTGGATTTAACAAGAGTTGAGTAGATGAATATGATAAATTATTAAAGAATATGGCGCGAAAGAGGACCATTCGGGAAATATTATGGCATTAATTTGGTACATTTCTAAGTTTAATGCAGAAAAGCCTCAAAATGACTCATTTCTGTGCTTATTTTCCTTAAGAAAATAGTGTCTGCCACCGTCGCCCACTTCAAGTTTTTGATATATTATGTAAAATGCTTTGAAAAATCACAATCTCAAAATCTTTCTGGGCGACGGTGGCAGAGTATGTTTTCTGAAAGAAAATTCCACTAAAAATTGATGTCTTCTGCAACATTTTAAGAAAATACGGGAAAATGCACAAGTTAATGACGTCATAATTAGCATTTAGGAGGTCATATGAGAAAAACCATTTGTGTCTTCTTACTGCATGGAATTCCTATGATATAGAAATAATGAATTTTGATTTCATATATCACTTTCATATTTAAGAAAAATATTGGGCAAAATTTGTATTGAAACTGTACCTTCTTCTTAATTTAAAACGATTATTTCCACCGATAGGTAAAATGATGTAGTAAAGGTATAACTGTAACGTTATGATAAGCTGATACTCTTTAAATGGGGTGGATAAAAATGTTATTTAAAAAAAGTATACGTGTACAAAACATATATCTTTCAATTAAAAAAAAATATGAGAATCTCAAGGTTTCTTAATTTTTGTTATATTTTGCTGTTCTCCGTAAAAATGAATAATCCTATATCAAATGTTCCTGAATATTGTAGCTGTCCCAAAAACGTCATACTAAAGTTTTCCCTTTTCCTTTGGCATGTGTACTGAAGACAATACATGTACATATATGTATGGTTTAAAATCTGTATATATTTCTTCTACTGTAATTTACACACAATAAAATCCTAGTAGATTCCCATAACAATTGGAATAAAATCATACTTTTTTCAATTAAATTATTTAATTTTTTTAGTATTTGATCGAAATAATTTTGAAAAAGCTGCACTATAGTTTCCTACTTTCATAATGAATGAAAAATATTGTTTCATCGTATTAAAGCATATCATTTTTTGTTGAAATTTCATTGTATTTGATCTCTTAAAAGACTTAAAATACAAAAAGAACTCTATTTAACATTGAAAATCTTTGAATTTTTCAAAATCATAAATAATACTATTTACTGTTTATTCTAGGGCACTGTGTTTTGCACATTGTTGATGAAAATCGATATTTTTTACATGCACTGTCAAAAATAAGAAACATACCTGAGCCCATATTTTATCTATGCGAACATTTAAAGTTAAATAGAATATACTGCTACATAGATAGACCACGATAAGATCTATTTCACGTTTAAAAACTCTTAAAGAGCTCGGTTCACTGTTTCATAAAATGGCCCGTAGATATACCAATTAAAACTTGATTTTTCATTTGCAGCATCAAAATAAAATGGAGACTTAGTGCTTTTACCAAATTCTATTTATCATTAAGTCAAATGCTGACTGGAGTTTTTTTCAAACTAAATGTTAGTCCATTATATATGCATTTAATAAACAACGAATTTTCCGTTATTTCCCGATCATGGCAAGGAGCACACGGCAGGTGTGAACGGTCAGCAGGGGATGCTCACTTCTCAGTGGCACCTGATCCCACTTCTGATGATTCAAAAGTCCGTGTTTGCTCTGCTCCTATTTTGTATTGTTTTATGGACTTTGATATTAATTACCGTTCCTTATCTCTGTATCCTTCTTCCTATTAAATTTTTTTTCTTAAAAGCCCACGTCTGGGAGAACCGGCTTTATGTAATTGCAATATTCTTGAATGTTAAGGTAAACAGGTATAATTTAGTACTTTCTGTAAAGACAAACAATATCAGCACACTCTCTTATATAAAAAATAAAACATGTATTTTAATCCCCAGGAACAGTTTTATCATTTAGTAGCTGCATATTTTAGGTCAGAGGTTGCGTTCTATATTCAATATCGAAAAATGTCTTTAAATATTGCCTGTTTTTGCAGAGATTTTTCAGAATATGAGGGTATTGATGCATCTCATGACGTCATAATGCAACAACTAGCAAGAAATTACGTCATTTTGATAGATCCACTGTCACTAATAAATCTAAGTTATATTCAATGCATTGAAAACTAAAATTATACAGTTTCATTTTTTTTTTCAGCAATTCACTGGGCCAAATAAGGCAAAAGTGGTATTGGTCAAGAAATAGAAGATTAATTACTTTCCAAAAAAATCCGAGGATATCCGCTACAATTTGAAAAATTCGGCCGCACTCAGGTGTTCCAAAGAATTGCTATTATGCCTGGGCTCATATTTTCCTACTAAGTGTAAGTACAATCGGGTAAAAGTACATTTTAAAAGAAAGTCTTGCCAAGATATTTTTTGAGTGTATGACAAAATTAAACTCGTTAAACCAAAAAAAAAAAAAAAATTTCCAAAAATAGCTATATTCGGTAATAATTCAAAAATCAAGTGAACATCTAAAAACGCACAAACTGTCAAAAATTTCATAAAAATTTAAGATTTCAACCTTGGGTAATCTTTGAAAAAAACGACCACAAGGAATTCAGAAAAAAAAAACGTTGAAAAATAGAACTTCAAATATGAAAAAAAAAAATCCAGCGAAACTTTTCCTAAACCATCTCTTGAATTCTATCGAAACGAGACTGAGTTACTCATGAAGGAAAAATTTGAAAAAAAGGAACAGAATGCTAAAAAATGAAGATCCAACAATACTTTACATGTATTTATTTTGTGCGATCAACAAATCCTTCTGTAGACAAAAACCAATATACATAGATACATATAGATATATACACAGTCAATTAACAATGATAAATTAACGTAACATTTGTTTATATATTACTTTACTCTCTTGTTGAAAGCATTTAGTGCAGGAATTATTTTTAAATATACAAACCAATCATTACATTCAAAACACCAGCAAGTTTGAAGGAATGTTAAAAGAATTTTTTTTCTGAGCAGGTACACACATGTCTGTTGTTGTTTAATCAATATTGCATCGATTATTACACTAAATCTTAAAAAAAATGGGATCTTCAACAAAATAGGGTAAGAGGTAAGCTACGATTCTTAAATAAACAAAGCATTTATTTACAGTTAGCAACTCATATCTAGTTTCTAAAGAAAGCAGTTATTAAGGCACGATAGGGGAAGCATTGAAAATATTTATGATGTGTGTTGACTCAACCTGTATTAAGATTTCAATAGTATGCTTCTCCATATTGTAATAATAATAATAATCAAATAAAGTCATATTATTTCAATCAGGCTAATTGTTCGAAGTCCAGGATTATGAGAAATCTTTTTTAAAAAGATTGCATTAACTTTCATGGTTTTGACCGCGGGGGAAGGAGCCATTAATTTCCCACCTTTTGTTAACTAAACCAATAATTTTTTTTAAATTGTTTCAAAAGTTCGAATGAAAAAACTGATAATGTTAAATCGTTAACACGGGGCTCACAGAACAATGATAACGGAGAAAAACATATAGACTGTTCCCGAAATCTGAAGAATAAAAAGATGATTAATTAGTTATAGAATAAACTTACTGTTGGCCCTTGATCGTACACAGAAATAATTATTTCGATGTATATTTCTTCACCTACACTTTCTGTTCGTGATATCAGTAACTAATGCCTTTATTGCTTTTTATGCGGCGTTTAAATACCAAATCTATTTTTCCTTCCCGATCAAGGTAACCAAAAAAATATAATTGCGTACATACGATCTTACCACGAACAATTGACCAATCGTTGAATGAAAAGCAATGCCAAACCAAATACATGTTGCAACACTTTTCTTCAAACGCGGGATTCAGATAAAATGCACGATCAATATTAACTGGCCTAAACCATTAAGTATCGTTTGAATAGAAAAATATTGAGTAAAACTATTTTGAGTTTTTGAGCCGTTGTGTCGACGTGATTCAGATGGGCTATTTACGGAAGTAACGTTCTCGACCTTGTTGATAGTGGACAGCGTCGCACTAGCTACGTCTTTCATTGACCCATAGATAATTCATGAGTAATTTAGTTTGTAAAATGATATATAATATCTTGTTACTATGTAATTAAACAAAACAGGTTGACATTTGACCTTTTATTAGTTTTTCAATATTGAGAAATAAACATGCCACATATATTACAAAGAAATTAAGAATGTGGACTCTTGGTGTGTTTATCATAGGGAACACGATTGGAAATGAAAATATTAGGAGATAATAAAAATAATATCTAAGCGACACATGTATTGAAGTGATAAAAAACGTGTGTCTTTGTGTCTGTCAATTAGTAGAATTAGCGCACTTAAATCTTTTCACAAATGATAAAACACTACCTACATACAACTGTTTCATAAAGGTGCAGAAAAAAAATTGAGGTTTTTGTTAAATGAAATAAAACTTCACCTAAATGTTTATGGAGTCCATTACCTGTACTCTATTTCTGGAAATAATGACAAATCAATATCAACAGCTATAGTAGGCCTTTTAACTCATGTGTGAAGCTGCACATATGGTATACATTTTATAAATAAATTTTAAGATTCATGAAATTATTATAAAAGTACATTACTTATCATTAAAAAGTTTGATTATTAATAATTGACGTTTACGGTGTTGTGGTTTAAGGACTGGTAACTAATTTCTCTCTCTCTCTCTCTCTCTCTCTCTCTCTCTCTCTCTCTCTCTTTCTCTCTCTCTGATGTTAAAACATGAATCATATTAAAAAGTAGTATACAAAGTTCAAATTTCGCAAGGTAATACGTCTAGATTTGCCTCTCTGTAGATTCTTCAATTCGCCAACAATAAAACTAATTAAATAAATATGAATCGAGAATCTGCAATGTAATACATTAAGATGTTAATATTGATAATAACGACATTTCCTTTCTTGATATATTCCCATATAATATATTATATCTTGTGATTCATTTTTCTTATATTTCAGTAATCAGAAAACATACAAAATGGATCTTGTACCTCTGGACGCAATTGAAAACAAGCACAAATATATGTACATACAATTTTCTATATCTTATACAGTGTAGTATGAAGAAGGATTTGGAAATAACGAACAGTATTCAATCTCAACGTCCATTAACAATATACAAAATAAGAGCAGAGCAAACACGGACCTCCGAAACATCAGAGGTGGGATCAGGTGCCATGGAGGAGTGATCATCCCCTGCCGACCGGTCACACCCGCCGTGGTTCGTTTTCATGATCAGGAAATAACGGGAAAATCGGTCGTTAATTCAGTGTATAAATAATGGACTAACAATTGGTATGAAAAACGTCAGTCAGCATTTGACTCAATGATAAATGGTATTTGCTGACAAGGTAGTTGTATCGACCATAGAATTTACGAAATTATGACTTCAAACGAGACTGTTGATATTCTTGTTTCATCAACTTGCTTGTCAATAATTTACCTCGTTTAAGAAATTGTTCATACGTGGAGCATGCTCTTGCGTATCGAATCAACTGATATATATAATCCGTATGCAGGTGATGAAGGTATATTGCTGCATAAGTTAGGGAAGTTGACGTTAGAAAAGTCATCACGTTTATCATATAGCTTGGTTGTTAGATTACCATTAGTGTCTTTTTCAAGTAAAATATCCAAGTATTAAGCAGAAATGTCGGACTCTGTGAATGAAGATAATACGAAACAAAGAAATAAAGACTCAGATTTAATTGAAAGCTTATTGTTTTTATTTGTATTCTCATTTTAATCTCTTATAACATTGTAATATACAAGAAAGAAAACAAAATTCTTTTGTATCAAAGAAAATAAAGTAAATTGAGCTTGTATTTATAATAAATTTAAATAAAATATCCATAAAAATAATTTTTCTCGAACGTTTTTGAACGTCAAAGGTATATGAGTTCAGGGATAATAAGCGACATTGCATCATCTTCAGGTAACAATATTTATATAGCAAAATAAGACGTGAAACTGGCACACGTCAATTAAATTTAATTGTCAAAGACGAATTTATTAAGAACTTTGGTCCAGCAATCTCCAGTGAAAAACAAGAAACATATATTGACGCAAGCGCCAAAAGGCGGCTGTAAATGCAATTGGTCCTTTCAATGAAGCAATTAGAAACTGGAATGCTCGATCTGTAATTAAAATATTTTATATTTATCTGTTAATTGATATATCTTTGGAATTTGACATGTATCTGAGAGAAGTCAATCCTCGCCATGAGCTTCCATACGGGGGCATCAGATTTTTCTGGTGTTTTTAATCGAATCATTGTAAATCTATGTACTCTCTTGCAAAGGAAATAATGCGTGTGACTTAGATATTTAGACGGTATAATATATAATGCATAATTTGCTGTATTGTTTGCTATTCATTTTCTTCGTAGTTATCTCAATAAAACTGCAACGAAAATCACCGTCTGAATTTGGTAAAAATCATTTGATTAAAAATGATCTTAAAAGATTAGACTTTATTCCATTTAATATATTTATCAGAAGATTAATTTCAGAATTGATTCAAAGCATAATTTGTTCAAAACTTTTATTCAAGAAGAAAAAGACTGTTGATTTGTCTTTTATCTGGACATTTACATATATTGGCGAGGTATCAATTATCAACAGGCGTTACTTCTATTCGTCCATTGATTCTATATATTCCAGTATTCATATATTATTAGTCCCCTACCGGTGGTATTTTTTTTTTTAAATAATTTGGTTCACAATAGGGTTCGTGATGCGCTTAATTAATGTCGTGATGCACTAATGGATTAATGTTCTAAACGATATTATCATAAATTTAAAACTTGCTAGATACCTTTATAGTGAGAAATATATACAAGTTTGATTTTTTCTGATATAAAATTGTTGTTCAAACATGTAAAATAAGCTCTGATCAAGGCATTTGTGTGTGTCAAATGGCATTCAAAGACGTCAGAAGTCTTTCTTTGTAAGGCAGATCCAATACATTTCATTCTTATTCAAGTAATAACTGAAATGTCCATATTTAAGTAATAATTTGTCATACACATGTTCTAATAAAACGACACCCCAAAGAAAACCCGGTAGGGGACATGTATTGCTTATGCAAGAGTCTAAAAGACTTGTTTCATAACAGACGTTAATGGTAGCTTGACAACAAAAGTTTATGCCGTAGCAAAGTTCAAACAAGTAAAAATGAATAATACACATGTTCATTGATTTTATCGCATAGGTTTTTAATTAATTAAACTTTCAATAGGTCTCATTCATTCATACGCTGTTTAGAAAAATGGCTTTAATATAATCAAGATATATTTGAAGTTAATAAAGTTATTTAAGAAGAAAGTGTAATTAATTTTTTCATGAACATACAAAATGAGTTTTGTGTATTCAAATCATTTTTCTATGATTTTCTTCGCCTTTGTCACCATTTAAATTACAAAATCTCATACAATGGTATTTTGTTTACATTAATAATTGGGGCTTCTCTAAAAAATTAACTGCAAAATGTTACTGAATGGTATTTTGAATCTATTTTAATAGATTAATAGAAACTTTCAGAGAAAGGTGCAGTTTGTGTTCTTTAAATACGACATTTAAGTTCTGATATACTTTTTATTAAAAAATATTGTAAGTTTTGTTACACGTTTAGTCAGAAAAACGTTCTTGATATTGAGATAAAAAAATATATATATAAGATGAAAATATACCTTTTGAGAAACTAATTCAAAAAACAATTCAACAATATGGAATAAAAGCACGATATGGTATTCCTCTTTGCATTGATTCATTTCATGTTATCGTTTGTGCACGGCAATCTATATTTTCTATATCCTTGCTCTATTATTTTGCTGCAAAAAAACCCGGTGAAAATGATAAGGTTTTTTAACAGATTGTATAAGAGGCAAAGTATGGCTTTTAATCAATATACAGAACTTTTCCGAATGATAATTAACGCATAAGTTAGCTGATATGTAATCTGCCCTTATATCTCTGGTAAAACATTTTGTTCTTTCCCTTATGTTGCTTTGAACATATTCTTCTGGTATTATACATTTCGAGTATATATTGCTTCTTTGTTTCATTATGTCTTTTCTAAATTCTCTAATGTACCTTAACAAAAAAATACAATAGTTAACTATAGTAAATCAAAGTGTGAAAGTTTTCGCCAAAGTTTTTTCAAAGTGTCAAAGTTTTCGTCAAAGTTTTTCAAAGTGTCAAAGTTTTCGATAATGTTTTTCAAAGTATCAAAGTTTTCGTCAAAGTTTTTCAAAGTGTTAAAGTTTTCACAAAAGTTTTTCAAAGTATCAAAGTTTTCGATAAAGATTTTGTAAGCATAAAATTTTTCGATAAAGTTTTTAAAGTGTCAAAGTTTTTGATAAAGTTTTTCAAAGCGTCAAAGTTTTCGCTAAAGTTTTTCAAAGTGTCAAAGTTTTCGCTAAAGTTTTTCAAAGTATCAAAGTTTTCGATAATGTTTTTCAGAGTGTCAAAGTTTTCGTCAAAGTTTTTCAAAGTGTCAAAGTTATCACTATAGTAAATCAAGTCAGGTTGATAACAGTTTACATTTTGATATTGTAAAAGCCATGGAGTACTTTTCATTTATGTTACGCTTACTGCATTGTCTTTTTTATTTCATTGCTGCCTATAACGTTTCATTAAAAAAGAATTCTCTTTAAATACTTTCTAAAAACTCATTTACATGATGATATTATTTTACATTACATTGATCTTTTTTTAAATTCGCATTTAAAATGTAATGGAGCGTTTCAATCCTTGCAATAGTTTTTTTTAATCAACCTCAAATACCTTAAAGAAACACCGTGACACACAAAGGGGAAAATTGACAATATGTAGAATATTTGCATGACCAGTGTTAATTTTTTTAAATTCCAAAAAGCTTTCAGAATTTAACAGGTTTCATAGCCTAACATTTTTTTTCTTATGAAGAAAAATAAATGTAAAAACTAGAGCCGAGCTCGTTGCAAAGCAACGAGTAGGTCTTCCGTCGGAGCTACGGACAGAGAGAAATGACCTTGAGTCAAGGTCATGCCACGTTCTAATGATAAAGCAATCTTTTAAGGGTAGATATCATCTTATTAAGTTTTACTATTAAAAAAGTGATAGTAAAGGAATGTTTGCGACCTTGACCTTGTCAAAATGACCTTGGGTCACACCATGACACAAGATGGTGATGAGCATACCCCATTTGTGTGCTACTGTATTGACAAATTCACACATGTTTTTTT
>PRKT01001123.1:106730-127591 GCA_003671525.1 Saccostrea glomerata
AAAAGATACATAAGGAAATAGATGTAAATTTTTGCGCTTTTAGGCATTCTTATTTTTGACCCCTATCTAGCACCGTTTTGAGCGCAGAAATCGAAAAAGAAAAACCGATGTGCACAACTTCAATTCTTCTAGTATTTAAATGCAGTAGACATTCTGCTCCAGCTTTTGTCGTTTCTGAGCCTTTGTCTGGAAACAAACAGCACCAAATTTTCAATTAAAGGGAAATAACTCAAAAGCGGAAGGGAATTTTTGAAATGTATGAAAACATTCAAATTGAGTTTTGTAACGTCCAAAAACTCTGAAAATTTGAGCGAAATCCGTAAAGAAATGAGCGATTTGCGAGGTCTCAAGATTGGCGTCTAGGAAAAAAAAGAATAATAGGAATAATCTTGACCATCAGAATCAGTAGAAGGTCTTCCGCCTGAGCGGGAGACCTTAATAATTTCAGTATGCCCCGTAACGAAACTCCTTCTCTCTATTGTACGCATGCGCAAAAAAGTTAATTAAGTTGATTAAGTTTACAAAGTTACCATGGTCTCAGGTACCCAGGAATGAATGTACATAGACCAAAAATTTTGTTGCAAGCTTTTTAAAACGTTATTAGAACATATTTCTCAACTTTCATATTCCAAATCAATTTTTGGAGATATCCCCTCCCCCACATGGAAAACCGTTGCTACAGGCATTTATCAAGCTGTATTTGGATTACTGTATATCAAATCATTTTACGAGCCTTTATGCACACAACTAATGCCAATGAAGACTTGTTTATCTTTTAAAAGCAAGAAATAGCCGTTGAATGAAGTTTTCAATTCAATTTGTAATCTTCTAGATACTGCAAGTTTTTTTCACTTTTAAAATCCTAGTGACAGTGCCATAGAATAAATGTGAATTTGTTTATAAAAGTATATGTTTAAGACAGAAATTTGGATCCACCAATAAATATATATAAATACGATATGCAGATTTAAAACCGAGATTTGCCAATGAAATGGCAATTGTTCAATTTCAACAAGGGCGAATTATTTTTTGGGCGAGTTGTCCTATCCTGGGCGAATTTTCTAGTATTTTCACGCATGCGTAGCCTTACGTTTGCCCATGGCATCCGGTTTAACCTTGCTTATATATTTCCTGAGGTACACATACAACATTTATGTGTTTAACTAGGCTTGGCTAGGACGCACCTTCAATGCCCGAAACAACGTGAAGAAAATTAATTGTCGATGGTTCCTCCCATAGCAATTACCTAATGAAGCTAATATATTTACATGTAAATTAAAAGAAATAATTGTACCAAACAATATATCGTGGTTCACCGTGCTTGCCTTTGCTGAAACAATGAACCAGGCAACAAGCAAATCATACATATTTATCAATACAAAAATCTAACATTTATCTTGAACAATCAAACCATATACAATTAAAAACAAAAATATATAACATCAATAATATAATATTAAAATTTAAGTGTAATTTATCTATATAGACAAAGTGTAAATAAGTGTAATTTATTCATGTAGTCAAAACATCAGAATGAAATTAAACATACCTAGAAAAAAAATGCAATTCAATCTTTACATCTTAATATTTGTCTATTATTTTATCTATATGTTATATTTCTAGATCAAATATGCATTGACAAAGATAAAAATCAGATATATAGCCACAATTTATCTATTGAATAGAAAAGTATTTATTTGTCTAAAACGCTTCGTTCCAAGTTTTTCCATTTCAATACCTTCAATCAAAGAATATACTGAGTCACTACTGGTCACGTGATGAGACAAGTGATGCAGATCTTTAGTGATTCATCTGATGGATCATTGTCAATAATCAAAGTGAGCTTATTCCTTAACGAAGTGTTCTTGAATGCAAATGTAAGCATGTTCAATTCAAATAAATCAAAGGCATAATTATTTGTGAGGTAAATCATTATGTGCTGATAGTGTTTTAATATATCAAAAATATTTTCAAACGTTCGATCTTGCTATTTGATTATTGTCGTCTATTTCATGGGAAAATCCAACCCTTATTCCCTTAGACTTAAGAGGGTTAAAAATACTTTCATTTACAAAAAACTTATCATCCTCTTTCTATTCACCAAAATCTTCTCTTTTGATTAATTTTCTGCGAAGAATGCTTAACCCGTCGTGATCTTGTATTCGATATCCCTGCCAACTGGTCTTAATTTCTTGCCTATCTTTTATCCAGTTTGCTCTGCTTTTCCCTTTTTGAAAACCACAATAAATATGGATTTCCTCTCCCACGTTCCTGTAAAATCGATGTACTTCATATTCGGAATTTTTAAATGAAGTTACTTGGTCCTCATTGGATGTGATAGAAAAGTTTGTTCTGGTTTGCTTATTTATAATTATAATACATCAAAATATGCATCATTAATTGTCAGTGATGTGTGAAACTCTTTCACGTAAGAGTGAATTTTACTTGTAAAAGGACAATAGTACTCGTAAATTATCAAACATACCATCATTTCAACAGCCCAAAAGCATCTCACTGCACTCCAGAATAGCTTATAAAGTAAATTAAGATGATGATTTTCACAAATATAGTGAAATCGTAACCAAATGAATTGTAAGCACTGTATGGCAAAGACATACACATCAAAATAAATATGACATAATATCATCCCACAAATCAAAGATTCGTTCCACTGATTTTTAATTATCGTGCATACGAGAAATATGATAGTTTGTAGGAAAGGGAAAAAAATATTATATAAACAAGGAACACGGCCTAAGTTTCCTGATATGAAAGAATAGACTTTCATGCACAATATGAATATGCCTACCAATGTAGGCCAAAGGAAGATCAGAAGAAAAAATCCTTCTCGGCTTGAAAATAAATTACAAAGCGAATCGAGGTAGTAAGGACATATCATCGGAGTCATGTCTGCATCAAACATGCTGAGTAAAGCATCAAGAAGTGGCCCAGCCACCATTAAAACAATCCCTTGGAACATGTGAACGTTTGCCATTGTGAAACAATCTAAAAAAGATAAAAATCAAACATTTGATAAATTGCACAAACCAAAAATTAAACTCATATCAATTAGTGTTCAACAGAATATAAATGCTACTTTGAAAGAGTGAAGATAATGAACAGTAATCAATAGATTTAATCCAAACTATAATCAAAGTTCAAACAAGTAGTAGTAAAAATACTTTAGATATGGGATCTATTTTAAAACTAAAAATCAATATAAACGTGTATATGATTTTTTTTTTCCTTTATAACTTACACTACATGTAAACGTACATGTAAATTTGCAAATTATAAAATATACTCGTACATTTAAATCAAGGTGTGAAATATCAAGATCCAACCTTAGTATTACTTAGTCAATTGTGTCACAGTTCAGTGTATACCACTTTCCTTACTTTTTCTCCCAGTACGTTTTTACAGTTGTACACTCAAATGTGGATACGGGGTCTTTTAAAAAAAATTGTAACAAATTAAAACAAAAATAGTAGCTTCCTTTTTGTTGAAAGAAGTGAAAGGTGAAACTATGGATACAACGAACAGTGTTAAAGGGTAAAAGTCCCTAAATTATAACAGAAAGGAGTAGAGAACTTCATTTAGATCAGAGGTAGGATCAGTGAGACACCAAGTTTAATGGAATAGCATTTATTGTTTCACAATTAATTTGCATGACCTTTGGTAATGTTTCTGTTGAATTGTTGATTTGTTGTTTATCATCTACATATGAGATTATATGGGAATACTGTGGAATTATTAAAATTACGCCAAAGGGGATTCTTGAGAATTACTTATTCTTATAAGAATCATGGGGCGTAATTTCCTGTATCCGTCCATTCCTGCAAGAGGAAATATGGCTGTAATCATAGTACACTAATTATAAGGGATCAGCCTTACCTTTTGATAAATTTCTTGATGAGAGGTTCAAAGAACATTGAGCCACAACAAAACCTTATAATTCCACAGTATGTTTCCTCTGCGTCTGTCTGTCTGTCCTACTTGGTTTTAAATATTTTTCTCACACGCATATATAAGTATTTTTTTTCGTTTTGTGAGTGTATTTTAATGTTAAATATGAAGTTTGTATTTCATTTTGCGTCGTTGTCTGCATATTTAAAAAAAAACTTTTGAACTTGTTTATCTAATTTTTTTTTGTTTGGGTTTACCTTGATATATTATATACGTAATCTGCATTTCGTTTCACTTCAATGTTTTTTTTATGAAATAACATTATCATTTTGTAAAATTTTGCAATAGTAATAGAATCAGACTAGCTTGGAGGAGTCTATTATTGCAATTCTCTTAGTATGTTTGTTTTATACTTGAAGTCACAAACTATTCCACAAACAGAACTGTGAATGAAAGTAAAAATGACTTCTGCTAAACATTCAGTTTAGACCTTTGGTGTCGTATTAGATACCTAATAGCTTCTATTATAACACAAAAATAATGTAAAGACAATGACATCTTTTAAACGCATTAATTTTGCATATATTGTGAAATATTCATACACTATGTACATTGATTTTAAGTCCAATTTACATTTAAATTCAAATGTACAAAAACATACCTGTATTCCGTGAAGGTGATCTGAGAATATAAATGTATCTTTAAAATGGAATCTGAAGCCCTGTACAGTCAGTCTGTGGTATCAATAGAGCTTTATATAACCGTTTTTATTTTAGGATTTTTAAAACCCATTCAATGTGCAAGATTGCAGAACAGTTTAAACATTTAAACTTCTATCTAACTCATTTATAAATGATAAGGCAGTTTTTATTCCCGAGACAAACGTCCTGGAACAAATGCATCAGAGGGGGCATAAATGACCTGAAGATAAAAGCTCACTGGAATTTATCCCTTGAATTTCATAATAAAAAGTATTACTTATAATTCAAAGGTTAATTTATCAAAAACCTAGATTTATACAAATTTGATCAAACACATTTTTAGATAAAAATTCTGTTTTGTACATGTAAAAATGTATGTACAAATATTGAAGACTTTTTGTGTTTAGACACAGATTTGAAGTTCATGTTTTCTCAAATTTTCTACATAATCTCATGACTTTTATGTTGTCATAGCATATGCATACTTAAATTATAATAAAATAGAATACAGTGTATATCTCTTAATTATAATAAAATGGTAATTTTGAATTTTTGGTTTTGATTGACACAACTGTCCACTTTCTTAATTTTTTATTGTATTTTAATACTTAAGAAACGTGTATAATTTGATATACAGCAATATTGCTTTGTTTGTTATGCAGAATATTTAAATTTTGTTATATAAAATGCAGAGCAGAAATGTATACTCACAGTATAGTCCATCCGTGTAGAGGTATGTGCAGGGCTGACCGATTGAACACACCCGGTGAATCGTAAACATTAAAAACAAAAGGCTCACGGGCCTTATAGGTCACCTGAGTATCACATAACAACTTTCATACTTAATTAAATACCCAGGAGCAGAGAAAAGGATTTCAAACATATAATGCTTTTTCACTATATAATCTATAGCCCCGCCCTAGCACCTAAGAACACCAGACCCCAGGGCCATGGAATTCATAATTTTGGTAGAGGACCCAATGCTGATTACAATCATGCAAACAGTTTGACTGCATGATGTTCAGGTGTAAAGAAGAAAATTTTTAAAGATTGCATTAATTTTAGTGGTTTTTCCCCCAACCCTCAGGCCCCTGGGTGACAGGGACCATGAATTCACAAATTTGGAAGAGGCAGTATTATTAAAAATAATTATGTATTTGGTTTGTTTATTAAATACTCAGGGGCAGAGTAGAAAATTTTCCAAGAAATTATGCTTTATCACTATATAATCTATATAGACCAGCCCTAGCTCCTAGGAACCTTTGACCCCAAGGCCATAAATTTCACAATTTTGGTAGAAGACTCAATGCTTATTACAATCTTAATAATTTTGTATTTGGTTTGTTTATTCTTTAAAGATTGCATTAATTTTAGTGGTTCTGGCCCCATCCCTCAGATCCAAGAGGGGCAGGGAACCTGAAATTATATATATATCAAAGCATTTCAAATAAATTTAATGTTGGCAGTATGTGCGTCCAAGTAATCTATTCAAAATATATTTGATTTCGTTAATTGAATTTGCCTATTTCTCATTTACACATGATTATGATTATTAGGATGTAACCTGGTTTGGGTCAGTTAACACAGTTTGTGATTTCTCCTTATTTAACTTAGAAAATCCTTAATATTTAATTAAAAGCAAAATCTTCTCTGAAATCATTCATTGATTCACTTTATATATTCCTTATCTAGTCTTTCTTCATTTTATTTAATTAATGATTACATCTATAAGATGTCCATGATATGATCCCCTCCTAAATGAGCTGAATTTTTTCTCAATAAACTGTGAAGCCGATTCATGGTTTGTCGATATTGAACAGAGTTACCTATTCTAAGGTACATATAGTACATTGAATTGTCTAAAATTAGTTATGATTGAGTTATCTAAAGTTGATGGTCATACCAAAGTTATATCTAAATCACCGAATGGTTTTAAAAAAGCTGTAAGAATAAACTCGTATAGAAATAACCAACACGTAGAAAAGGGAACCGGTGCATTTTAATCTTTTGATAAGTTTATTATCTGCATTTTCTAGCCAAGTTTAGATTACAACCTAAATAAACACTTTAGTCATTTTGTGCTTTCTTTTTTTCACTTGCGTCAAATTTTCAGACCTTTACAATGCTACTTACATAAACCAATCGGATAAGTATTTTATGAATCTTTCATTCTATTCATTTAAAAGCAAGCTATTCATAAGTTTGTTCTTTAATCATTGGATCCTTTCTGAAATCAATTTCATCTGTATTTTAACCTGTACTTTCATTTCAATTTCCAGGAAATCATTCCATATAATCATTTGTTAATCAGATAATACTCCTCTTCACAGGTTATTAAGTACCCTATAACCATCTCAAAATTATTAATTAATCAAATAAATTAATCAATGCAATTCATCTGAATGTTGGAATAAATAAATTGAAAAGTAGAGATACAGTTTTTGTGTGAAGCTTATGGTAATCATTTCTACGGAAGCCCGTTGGTGCCAGTAGGAAAAATATTTAATCTGGCGGCTGCCACTTATTATTTGGCGGCCGCCATTTATATATCACGCGGCCGCCACTTAATATCTTGCGGTAGCCATATATTTATCTGGAGGCCACTACATAATATATGGCGGCCGCCACATAATTTATCTAGCGTCCACCAGAAAAAACCTGGTTTCTTGATGCGCGCGCATGTTTTAACGTGAGATTTCAGAAAGTACTGTATATAAAATGAAATAAAATGAAATATATGCAAAACGTCGATGATGACCTCATATTTAGTTTATACACAAACATATCTCAATCGATTATTTTTTTCGAGAAATGTAATAAAAACAACAACAGCTGTTGTTTTCTACCTTTTAAAAGAAATCAAACTGTTATAAATGAGAATGAATGCCTTGGACACTTACATATACACATATGCATGCAGAATTATGAAGTATTCCGTTTGTTGCCTTCTATTCTTAATTTCAAGATTTGGGATAAGTTATGATTTTATATTTTGAAATAAAGCGTTTTATTTGTTTGGAAAATATTCTTTTTAAACCTGTTGTAACACCATGATATCTATCGGTCTACATCTAAATTGTGCTAAAATTGAACATAAATATTTAGGCATATCAAGTGCAACATAATTTTCCCTACCAAACATTGTTTCATAATTAGATGTGTCTTGAATAGCGTCAACTCAAAATGGCAAGCAAAATTGTTTTTCTATCACACGTGTTTAATTAGGCTGAATTAGAAATATTTACAGTACAGTCAACGCGGTTTAGGCATTTACCGCGTACCCCCGCGTTGTGAATCTCATCGCGGTTAGTACAGATGTCTCAGGTAAAAACCGCGTGCCCCCGAGGTTCAGTAATCCAGGTAAATCACACCGTCGCGGTGCATCTTACCCACCCCTACTAATGTTATTGTGATTTAAATTCAAGACACGTGGTTTAGTTTGATCCATTCAAAGGTTTTAGAGTAGAACCGGTTTTATAAATAAAATTGGCAGTAAACATGATATTGCTATAACCTTTTTCTTTTGAAAACATGTCCTGTAAATAAATGTTTCCAGACCTTTCTGAAAGACTTTCATGATTTCAACTGTCAAAGGGTGGCTAAAGGATTTTGAAAATAACAATACATCTTATACTTTTCGGCGAAAATTAAAGCTTACTAGTGACCGATTCGCTGGTAAAAATTGTGTATTATCATCTACACTGACAAACCTTTGTTTGCCTTATATGGCTATTGTTATAAATGCGCACAGAGGATCTTACAACGAGCAACTGACCAATCGTTGACTGAATATCAACGTTCACGCCAAATACATGTTTACATTTTACTTCGAACACGTACAGGTCCATCTACGATCATATTAATGGACTGCAAAATAAAAATAAAATGTTCTTAGGAACAAAATACAAAGAAACTATGAAAGATGTTACGGGCGTTTTTAATTTGTTGTTAAATAGAAAAAATGATAAAGAAAATGTAGTTTGTGTCTAGTTTAGAACACCAGCGCTTCAAGGGTAAGGAAACGAGCAGCATCTCTTATACATTTAAATGAACAAAATTTTGTTTACGTTCGTGATCACGTGTTCGGCCAGGGAATTCACCTGGCAATTGTATTCACCGATAGTACAACAAGGAATAAATACAGACGCAAATCGCTTTTGAAATATGACTCTCAGGAACCTAGACTTCCGCCGTTTATTTAACAAATGAATTGTTTGTCATTATGAGCATGAAAATAATATTTTTTAAAATGCTTTTCATTTACCATACGATTTTCCTTTTTCCAAATTTTTAAATTTTTAGAATTCCTTCAGTATTCGTAGTAACCCATAATGCAATACTCATTCAGCTGATTGGTCAGTTAAAATCATGCTGGTGCCTCATTTGTTAATCTGACGCCAAAAAATATAGCCCCGGTTCCCTTGCAAAAAATATCTGTCCAAAAAGAAATTTTAATTCATGACTGCAGAAAATTGTATTATAGAGAATACTTATGTTACAAGTTTGAATAAATGTTACAGAGATCGATTGATTGAAGTACATTTCTTACTTATATTACCAGCTGATTCTAGAATGGTGAAAACTGAAATGCAACATAACTTTTCTGTTTACCATGCCTCCACGTGCTAGTCACTTCCTAACCACATTTCCGTGAATAATTTACCCTATCTCGCTGAAGTCTCGCTAACTCTCGCCAGAGCCACTGTCAGAGCTACTCTGAACTCATCGGGTTTTATAATTTGAAGAACACCGAAAAATAAAAGGTTCCGAACACATAAGAAGGGGTTTTACCGATTACAGGTGAAAAACAGTCTTGGTCTAAAACGCGAGTTACCTCCCTTTGAAAATATCAACCAAAACAAAATAAAACGAAATTAATGACATTTTAAAATTTATAGAAGCTGAAATATTTGAAGCACAAAATAAAAATTAATTTTTCAAAAAAATACACCCTCATTTACCTAAATAATTATAAAAATCATCAAAGCAATTTTCAAACAGCGTTTACTAATTCTTGAATTACTTTTTTAAAAATGTGTTCATTCTATTTAGATCTACAACTTTCGATATAAATCACTGTATGTGATTTTATACGACAATGCAAGATAAAACAACCCGTGTGTTATTCATGATATTCAATATTAATTTTTATTTTTCGTAGAGTTTTTTTTTTTTTATTTTAATAGTGGATTGATTAAAGAAACGCGCGCGATTCATCGCAGTGTCACTTTCATTGGGGCTATAAATGATGAAAGTGTTTTAAAATTATTAATCTTCAAATATAGGAGTATAATACGCAGAAGATTTTTTATGTAATCAGCATTCTCCGAGTCGTCTATAAAGTGTCATTCCTTTATTCTGGGGCAATGTTCTTGAAATCAGTAGGGTGTGTATGTGTAATTTGATGGCCTACCAATCCGTAGAAGATAAAATAAAATTACATAATGTCTAGAGCAAGACCTGGTGGGCATACTTGGTCCTCACAGCTGTACACTGGACAAGATGCGATCTCCTGCACCAGCCCTACTCCTGGTGTACACGTGCGTGCCCGAAAACGGGTCAGTAAATTTCATCTGTCATACATGTTTAACATACTTCACAATGACATTTACATTGATCATATAATTCAAAACATACTTGAATTAATTATTTAAATTTAAGATATGCAGATTACCATGATTACTTACGTGTAAAAAGTTAATTTTGAGGTAACAATTGCAATCACCCTCCTTCTCCCTTTATTTACTGGGACACTTAATGTGTCTTACACAAAACTCAGCACAATCGCAACTTTAGATGGGGGGTTATTTTCCCAATATCAGTGGATGAATTGATTTAGAAAATAGCTAAGTAGATTTAGAAAATAATGTATTCATGTATGAAAATTCAACCAAAACAGTGCAAAAAAATCTACCAAGCTTATTCCTGCAAAATTCTAAAGGACTATTTACATCGCGTAAACAAAAAATTACTGAAAAAGAAATTCATTAGGCCAAAATAAAAATATTCCTAGATTCTCCTCCCCGCCCGCCCCGACTTTTTACCCCCGCCTCGATTTTTTTTATTTCTGTTTTTCTTCATCTTAATTCTGATCTGGATCAGTATTCATCTACCATTCTACTTTCGTTTTAAATCCCGCGAATGTCGACATAATTTTGACAGCTGAAGAGATGGTAATTGCTGTAATACATGCGTATATATTTTAATCAAGGGTCATTGGTTGAAAAAGATTGGTGATGATGTGAAGTAAGGGATAATTGAACCTTTACTATGACTGTTATTCGGGTATTATAGATAAAATTACACCGATTGACCAGGTCAATAAAAAATCTGCAAAATTGAAAAAATAAAAAATATAAAATAAAAGCCGCCCGCCCGCCTCAATTTTAAAAATCAAAGTACTGAAAGTACTGATGGGAGTTGATTATTAAATTAATTCGATGTATGATTGATTGATTTATATTGTTTAACGTCCCTCTCGAGAATTTTTTACTCATATGGATATGCCACCACTTGCCGGTGGAGAGCTGCAAATTTTTTTTAACTTATACTCGGCACCCATTGAGCAGAGAGGTCTTTTTCGAGCCAGCACCTACTGCGACCAGGGACCTTCGTTTATACGGTCTCATCCGAAGGACCGGTCTCCAAGTCTTTCGGCGGGATTCGAACGTGAATCCTTGCCAACTTTCCAAATTATACTTATATTAATGCTTCTTGATTGAGGTATGTTAGAAGCAAATGCATAAGTGGATTTCGTGATCCTACAGAGTCAAAGCGGTATGGTTTGTTCTACTGTAAATCACTTTTTATAAGAAATTATTTACTAAGCGAGACAGTGTGATCGCAAAAATTTCTCTCTCGCACATAAATAAGTACTCTTTACAGTAAGAACAATAACCACAATTCGTAAAAAAAAAATTGTCATGCTATTAAAAAGTTACACGTAATGACTATCTCGCGAAAATAAGATGTCTCGAAAATTAATTGATCTACAGTAATTTGAAAATAACTTGAATGATATGCGAAATCTTGTTAGATTTATCGTTTTCCTCACAGACTTCGTCCTTATAGATGAAGGTACATTGTATCGAACTTGTACTTTCAGTATCTAAGATAATAAGATGTTTTAGGATGAAAATGACATTCAAGACAAATTTGAGAGAAAATGAATAACGCATAAATCAAGCCCATATCAACAATTTATCATCAATAGTATAATGTCTACAAAATGTAGGGTTAATCTATCAGATTCAGAAATTACATTTACTACAGCAAAATTAGTAACAGATTTATACACACCGGGTATTGAGTTTAAAAAAAAATCAGTTGACTTTTTTCACATATTGAGCAGGAGTAAATTCTGAAAAGAAAGTTTAATAGCTAGGTTGCTTTTTAATATTTTTTATTATATACACGAGTATATATTTTTTGTGAATTGTTAAAACCCCAAAATTTCATGTACATACATGTACATTAAAATAAGTTCAATGATGTTCAAAAAATGTGAATATAAGTATAGTTCATGTAGTATGTAATGTAACAGATTTGTGTATATCATACTTAATAGAACTCGTTCGATTATGACATATTGATTATGCCTTTTTGCCTGGTATAATTCATTTTTTAATTTAACATTATATATTTTTGAGACCGATTTCCGTGAAATCTAATTAAAATTGCAGCGAGATATTTGTTAAACGACAAAGCATATAGTGTGTATTTGCCCCCCCCCCCCAAAAATGTGTATGCAATAGTATTTCACAGATCTGTATATATTTTTGAGACCGATTTCCGTGAAATCTAATTAAAATAGCAGCGAGATATTTGTTAAACCACAAAGCATAATTTACGTGTGTATTTGACCCCCCCCCAAAAAATGTGTATGCAATAGTATTACACAGATCTGTGTTAGAGGGAAATTGGATACCCCAACATCCATCCACGTCCTTAAAATACTCAAATGTGCCAACAATTTACAATAATCTATTTCCACTCTTTATCTTGCTTAGTCAAACAGTCAAACAGTCATCACGTAAATTGACTTTCACTATACTGTATAACTGTACAACTTTCCACAAACAAAAGAAATTAGCAAGCTTCATATATAACGCATTTAAAAATCACCCTTTTTATACCTTCATTTACTATAAAGTAAAAGGCGAGAAGTAATATTAATCCATGCAGTAGTGGGGAGATCTTATCTTAAGCTTTACACATATTAGAGATTTGCAAGCACACAATGCCCGCTGAGTTATCAATCAGCCTGAGTCAGATGTATTGTAAACAAAACAGCTAGCCTAGACATGAAGTTTTGTTCTCTGTATTCCAATTTGACTTTAAATTTTATAGTACATCTGATTATTAGGCCCGTTGTTTTATTGTCTAAATATACTGTATCAAAATTTTTTTCTGTTTTTAACCACCAGAATACCATCATGTTTTCTCATCATATTGCAGACGCTTTGTTAGTAGAGAATTTCCTGTCTTAAAATTAGAATACATGCACAATGTATGAATACATATCGGAATCGGTATGATTATTTAGGTGACAGATGCTCAAGAGGAAATTAAAATGACAGACTAAAGTTGAATACAGAGTGATTGTGGACTATATTGTCAAGAATTATAATTTCTTTATAGTAAAGTTAATGAGGAACTATTTTCTTATTCGCAATGCTCATTTTCCTTGGCGGCTGTTTGTCAGTTGCACTTCCTGTCTTGGCCCACTGACATAGACTCGTTGATATAATCAACTCCAAAAAATTGGATGAGAATCTAGCAATTGATTTATTATGGCCTGAACACCACAAACAATATCGGAACAACATTTTATGTGCATTGTGCATTAAGTAATTTTTTGTCCTCGATCAATCTAGTACATATATACAAAGTGTACAAGTAGCTGCACGGACTCCTTAGTAACTGGTGGATTCCTGTGTATTGTGCGCGTTCAAGCGGAGAGGGATATCCTGTCTCACAGTGACACTGTACTGGGTATAATTTCACACCTTTGTGAAAGGCAAAGGATTTGGATTTTCGCAACATTTTGACAGTTTTAAAATATAAACTCATAAACCAGGTGAATTATCATAATTATAACCCCCCTCCGGATTCCCCTACTGCCGTCTGCATGAACTTCCTATTTTCTTTAAACATAAGATTGTATGTTTCAATAACAATTACATTTGGATTCACAAAATAAGAAGACTTATCTTAATGACTTTCCCTGTATATGCTTGGTCTTCTACAAATACAAAAATAGGAATGTTAACGCTGTCCTACATGCACTGTGTACATGTCCCTCAAAAATTACGACAAGCTACATGTACATGTATTTCATTGCGTCTAGTTAATCCCATACGTTGACAGGGGTGGCTATAGAGGTGTACATGTAAATGGTAGAAATAATATTAATTCTTTTACATATACAATATGTATGGGCAGCGGAAAGGGCAAAAATTACCATAATGAGAAAACAAACAATTATTTTAATATCATGTTGTAAATTTTGAATTTACTAGGGGGAGGTAAATGCAAAATTTACAACATGATATCATGTTGTAAATTTTGCATTTACCTCCCCCTAGTAAATTCAAAATTTACAACAAGATATTAATTTCAATGACCATAAAAACTTAACAAATGGTATACGATGCATAATAAACAGACCTTCTCGCAGAACAAATATACATTAAAGCAAAACCAACGACCATGTACGTAACAAACATATATGAATGCAAAACCAACGATCATCTTTGCAGAACAAACGTACATAAAACACGGCAAGCGAAAAAAACTTAACAAACGTGCAAGCGGTAAATCTAGGCTCCCGACGGTCCCAGTTTTTTTTTTTTTTGGGGGGGGGGCGATTTCTTTTTTGTCAGTGCACAGAAACTCTTCACACTTCTCAGGCACATTTCTAGGTTTCAAAAAATCATTAATAACTAAAAACTTTAGCAAATTTACGTATTTATTACAGCATTATAATCACCAGTATCATCTGCCATAATCTAGTACTAGTACTAGATCTAGTACTCAGCTATAAATGCAAAAAACACTGAAAAAAGGATACCGACGTGTTCGTAGAATCGCGATTAAAAACAACAAATTGAGGTATATTTTTTAATAATTGAAAACCCTCACTAACATGCCAGAAAATTTTGTGCACAAAAATTCTCCACACATTTTTTTTTCGTATAGAACTCTTTGTCACATCATGTTTAAGTTCCCAGGTGCTACAATATGGACGTGGTTCTACCTCGGACCCCCCCTTTTAATTTGTTCTATATTTTTTTTGGGGGTTAATTTTTATAAAAAAGTTCAGATGAAAGAAAAGAATTTACATAAAATGAAAAAAATATATTTCACTCTTTATTTTTTAATTTTTTTTTAATTTTTATTATTATTTTTTTTTTTTTTGTTGTTGTTTCTCCAAATTATTTAAATATTACAAGAATCTATTATGATAGCTTTTCATTACAGTGAAATATCATATGACAGGCACGCAGCAACATTTCCCAATTTTAAGAGTAAGGTCAAAAAAGGGTTATGTAGTACATGTGTATTAGGAAAACAATTGGCACTGAAAGAAGTTGAACCTAACACCCCCACCCCACCTCACCCCATCTCTTTTTTGGTGATTTCTTTTTTGTCATTGCACACCTTACGTCTCCCTGTATCGATGTCCGTTATTTTGGTTTTCATATTTATAACGGAGTACTAAATTTACCGCTGTTTGGCAGGTGATACTGCTGATTCAGTAATATATACGCAAATTAATTAAGTTTTTACATATTATTGAATTCATTTTAAAAAAAAATGTGCCTCGAAGTTTGAAGAGATTCTGTGCACCGACAAAAAAGAAATCGCCCCCCCCCCCAAAAAAAAACCCAGAAAAAAACGGGACTGTCGGGAGCCGGGTAGACTAGATTTACCGCTTCCATGTTTGTTAAGTTTTTTTCGCTTGTCGTGTTTTTATGTACGTTTGTTCTGCAAAGATGATCGTTGGTTTTGTATTTATATATGTTTGTTACGTACGTGGTCGTTGGTTTTGCTGTAATGTACCCTATATTTGTTTTGCGAAATGTCTGTTGATTATGCATTGTATATCATTTGTTAAGTTTTTATGGTCATTGAAATTAAAATAATTGTTTGTTTTCTCATTATGGTAATTTTTGCCCTTTCCGCTGCCCATAAGTATACATGTATAGCAAAAGGACGATATAATTATCAATTTATTATGCACAAGGGTATGCACAACAAAGCACCCCGTTTCATCTGTATGCTATTATTATGCGGATTTTTTTTTTAAAGTTTTCTCTTATATTATTTGCACATTAAGAGTTCATTAAGTAACACTTTAAACTGCATACAAATATTTCTACTACTCAGTGTTTTCAGTTAACACGCTTTTCTCATGAACATTGTTCGTACTTACAAGTATGCTTTCAAGCGGAAATGAGCTGCGGTTTAAAGTGAAAATTGCCGATTTAAAAAAAACACAAATAATAATACGAGAGAGAGAGAGAGAGAGATTTACTGCACATTGCCTATAAACATGTTTCAGAATATCTAGATCTTCCATTCATCGAATATTTATCGAAACATGTATGCGTTTCATTGTAAAAGTGATACACGGTATAGTCATTGATTTAGAGAAATAAAGTTTATGCTTATGCTGAGGATATGATTTATTTTTTTTAAACATGTTCTAAAAACTTACGATTATCAAACATCAGAATAACTTTGGAAAACAATCATGCGCTATTTTTTTTTTTTTGAAATTCTTCAGGTAGTACAGTATCACTGTATGATATTTTTAATAGCACCATTTTTTTATAGACCGAACAATATGTAGTTATAGATATTATACGGCCGTACAGTTAAGATCAATCCGATGTGCCAGTCAAAGGTAAGTCACACCGCCGCGGTCTATACCTGGCTACAGGTAGGACCGCGATGAAATAACCGCGGGGGTGTATCGCGGAAAGGATCAAAACACCGCGGGGGGAGCGCGGTTTAATGCCTAATCCGCATTGACCGTACTGTATCTACAGTGTTTTTTTTTTCACAACCAGAAATACATTTCATACCAATAAAATTTCTTTTTGAGTCTACCCGAGAATAGGATAAAAAATTTACAACATGTAAATTATTTTTCCAATGGAAATATCTGTTCATATATTACAGTTTATATTTAAAAATATTCCACTAGCGGCCAAATCTTTGCTGAAAATAAATAAACTTTAAGTTTATAAACCCCAAATTCAAAATTCACAAAGGGCGAGCTTTTTTTGTCTTCCATATTTTTTTCGCACGTGAATAGCAAAGTCCCTGGGATTTCTGGGATTTAGATCTTTTATATTAGTCCTAAAGCAGTCCCAAAGTGTTAATTCCCAGCTTAGTCCAGAAGATTTTTCTTGAATATCTATATGTTCCGCCAGTACAAATATTCATAATACTGTACATATTTCTCAACAAGCCAGGACATACATGACTTTAACTAGCATGCGTTAATTACCACGAGGCAGTATCAACTCTCTCTGGATAGTCTGGATCTGACCTGAAAAAATTAAAGTTAACATAAAATAATACACTAAAGGTAAATTTGGTGTAACTCATAGAAAAATAGCATAGTTATATCCGTCGTACTTATTATAAATGTTTTTTAGAGAATCTCTAGTATTCCAAAAAGCATTACTTGTATATTCATAAACATATTATTATAAATTGAAACTCCCACTTACTTGAAAGATTACGCAGGGGGGATAAGGAAGCATACAAAATATTCTACCTTGGCTAAATCAGTGCTGCATTATGACGTCATAGTAGGCAAGATGACGTCAATTTTAGAAATCGGGTTTTCTTGATACGCGGGTATTTTAAGGAAGCATATAAGTCATTTTTCGGGAAAGAACTATATAGGGTTTCTATTATAGTTTGGCCCCCGTTTTTGTTACAATTTAAACGCCAATAAACCTCAATGTAATTGATATTTTTTGAAAGATTAGATTTTATACTTTTCTTTTATAATGAAATTGATATGTTGATTTAAGTAATATGCAGAGAATTAAAGGCTTAAAGTGACTAAGTTTACAAGAAAACGCCTAAAAGTGGTATTCTTAGCATCGTTATCGGCGATTTTAGGTATGTGCGACGCTTTGAACAAGAAAGATATTTACACACGTAAAAGATATTTTCAAAGAAAGTCTTCATTCAAAAAATTAATCTTGTTCATAAAGTCGCACACACTTAAAAAATTAAAAAACCTTGAGAAAAATAGCACTTTCTGACTCGCGTGACGTCACAAGGACGACGACGTTGTTGACATACTGTGTTGAATTTTTTTTATTTCGAAGGTAGCATCATCTATCGATTGCTTCATGTATATTTTCGACATAAAGTTCGAGACATATCTATTTTTGAAACACCTTTGTGATTAAAGAATATATTTTATCGGGATCGACATTGATCTGTTGATGTGTGAATGTACGGGTGTGGATCACAAGGAAAACGATGATCGAGTTTGATCTTCGAATCGCTTGAACTTCGTCTACTGTACATCAAATCAGTTCACAGAAGAAATATATACTCAGTATACATTTTGTAAAACTATTTGATCATGTTAATTAAAATACGTTCATTGTGTGTGCATATTTCCATATGTACTTTACACGTTGTCATTTCTTCCCATATATCGTCCATTGTTTACCTGTTTATAAGGCAACAAATGTACGGCCAACCAGACGTGTAAAAAATTCAACGTTATTCTAAAAAGTTCGGGGCATTAGTAATCACAATAAAACCAACTAAAACATTTTTTTCTATAAATGTTGAGTACAAATACTCAAATAGAAATAATATTAATATTTCTATAATTATTTAATTTTATTGCATAATTAACTTATTTATATGTACAAAAAAAAATAATGAATAGGCCTAAATGAAAATAAATAGTAAGAAAGTTTTAAATCAACATTTTATTTATATAGTAAAATCAAAACAATAAAAATGCATCACATTTTTAATTCTAAAAATTCATTACTTTAATTTCTGAATTTTTAGAGTTAATGTGTTATTATAAACTCTATCATAGTGTGAATTATTAAATTAAATAGGTTTATACTTAGTTACGAAGGACCCATTATAGATGTACATATACATTAGGTCATATACCCTTTGTCTAAACATTTTTTTACTGACAACTGCAGTAACACTCAACATGATATTGTTTTTATTTTAACTTCAACTATTTTATTTTTTTTTTTAATATTATAATATTTATTTCCTTTTTATTTTAATTAAATAGTTAAAACATTGTGATTTCTTTTCCGGACTGTACAGATAGGAAGTTTTAAAATACATTTTTTTGAGTGTTGAGAAAGTGGCATGTGTCATTGCTAACCTTCGTAGTTTGTAATACAGACAAGGTTCTTACCTGTGTAGTTGTATTTCTTCTCGGAAAAATCTCCCAAAAAAATACACTGTACCAGTTGAAATTAATTTTTTATCGAAGAGGCAAAAGACTAGAAAGTTATTGATTACTCAGTATATTTTATTGATTGCACCCTTCCCCCTCTATGATATCAAAACAAGATTCCGATATTTCACTAGGTTTATTGGTGCACCTGTGTGGCGCAGTGGTTAGATCATTTGCTCATGAGTCGCAGAGTATAGCGCAGAATATCCTTAAGTACAGGGTTCAAATCTCACATCGGAATCGAGACATAATATTTCGAATATTAAAAAAATGTTCTCGAAAGGGTAGATAAAAAAACCCAAACAAACAAACCTGTTCATTGAATTTTGTATCTCCTCAATGGCCAGTTACATGAATTCGTATTGTTTTCTTTAACATTTTTATGTTTAATATTAAAAACCTTATAACATTATGCCTTTTGAATTTTTTAACAACGTATTGTAGGCAGTATTTACACGATCTTCCCTTTCTGATACTAACATTTTTGTACATGTTAATAGGAAAATGCCATCGATTTCAATGGAGAGAAAATTAAAAATGATTGATAGATTGTTTTCAATGTCCCTGTTGAGAATTTTTCTTTATATTGAGATACCACCACTTGCAGATGAAGGGCAGATTCTAACCTATACTCGGCACTTAGGGCAATTAACCAGCGAGATATCTTTTTCGTGCTATCTCCTACTACACACGTCCCGTGTGTTTAGTAGGAGTTTAAACGAAAGATGCTTTAACTACTGCGCCACGTGGGCGACACTTTGGCTATAGAATCATAAATTAAAAATTCATAAATATAAAAAAAATATAAGTCAATATGTCGTTTCACTACTTATTTCTGCACTTCAAATATGATCATGCGATGCAAAATTTTAATGTTCATATTGCAAAATTATGTTGAATGATACATGCAGATGGTTTTTTTAAATAAATTCCTCCGTAAAATGATAATTGATAAAATCTAATTAATACTTAGCATTTTTCATATTCTCATCTGCCAGTGATTTGAATTTTATAAATGATTATGGTATAACAATTTTTGACAAGACTTTGAATGAGAGAATTTATCATATCATAAATCATATGTATACATGTACTAGAATATAAGCTTCTAATTTTTCTAAGTTACAAAGTTATTATCGGAAAGGAGTGCATAAACGGACAGACTTATTGTAAGAGAAACAAGTTGATTCCTGTTGATTCCTGTCAACAACCACGTCCCTCAATACCAAGTTTTTGTTAAAATGTTAAATATTTATGCACCCGAATTTATTTGGGGCGTATATTGTTTTTGTCCTGTCTGTATGTTTGTCTGTTTATCTATATGACTGTCTGTTTTTCTGTTTGTCTGTCAGTTGTCATCTTTAAGCTTCACCATAACTTTTGAACCGTTCAAGATAGAGACTTCATATTTAGAATGCATACTCCACTAACTAAACACTTTCAACTGACACCAAGGTCAATGACCTTGTGACCTTGACTTTGACCTTTATGCTAAAAATACTTTTTTTTCGAACTTTTGCTCTAACTTTTGAACCATAGGAGATAGACTTTATATATGGTATGCATACTTCACTAGACTTTATATTTGGTATGCATACTTCACTAGTTAAGTGCTTTCAAATGACACCAAGGTCAAAGACCTTGTGACCTTGTCTGTAACCTATATGCAAAAAAAATAGCTTTTTCGAACTTTGTTTCCGCCGGGCGCATAGAGTTTAACAAACTTATCTTGTTTTCTTTATTCCTAAAAATATATAGTTTAACAAAAAAAAAAA